>WNWK01013098.1:0-56755 GCA_009830355.1 Cherax destructor | reverse complement strand
AAGGACCTGCCAGATGGGCCAACAGGCCTGCTGCAGTGTTCCTCCTTTCTTATGTTCTTATGTTCTTAAGATCTGCGTGCAACTTCCTTCTTTTCCAAATTATCGCCGTGGAAATACTATCACCTGCTAATTGTTTATTGTTTATCCACCCATCAACAACTCCCAACCTCATCCCTGTTTTGATCTTTTTTCGTTAACATATCAACCCTTTTGCAACATTGCTTCCTTGATCTCATTTCTCTCTGCCAGGATAGTGCCGATACTAGATTTGTTTTCTTGTACATCCTGGCAAGCTCACTCACGTGCTCTCTCATATTTTTCTACAATCTCTTTCTTGTTGATGGTGGTCCTCCTCTCTTTGGGTGCCACTGGAACTTCTTTGGACCCTGGTGATTATTTCCATAAATCATTAACCAACAATAAACACAACAAAAGTATTGTGAATGTTTGAAAGAGCGTGCTGGGTAATGTTCTCTCAAGTGTAAACAACGCTAGACGGCGTCTGCTGGCTCACCACGCAATGGGCAGGGGACAGGTCTGGTACGGTTCGCAGTAAATGTTACTCTGAAAAAAATATTTTGCGAAAAGAGTTTTTCGATTTGTTCGCTATATGGAGCGTTCTTGGGTGGGGGTCCACTTACTAGGAATATGGGTATTGTAACCAGTAGTACTACCGTACTGTATGTAGTTTTTAAACTGTACATAATTTACAATAATTTTACTTACCATTTTGCAGTGGAGAATTGAGGTGTAAACTGCTTTGACTGATAGTGATGATAGGCTGTAAAGCTCCACTAAAATCTATGTAAACTTAAGATTATAGTCTATCCTTCCTTTCTACGGATATCAGCGTTTCTTAACACCACATTCCTTACATACCCATGCAGACTCAACCTTCTTTTTAGTTCAAGTTTCTGCTTAACACTGAGAACCACGTTTCCTCTTGGTCACCATTTGCTTTAGAAACCATTGTTAATTACATTTTTAATATGTTAAAAAAGTCACACAAAACAATCTAAATTCAGGAAAAATTAGAGACAGAATGATGAGTGTGTGTGAGCGACCAAACAATAAATGGTGAGGGTGGCCAATGGTTCATGGAGCAATGAACACAGACAACTTCTGGACACAGCCACTCTGGCCCATACAGGACAAACTTCTGAGTCATTGGGCTTGGTTGTACTTCAGATGACAACTGGACACTATCACTAGGGATAAAATCTGGAATTATGGACTTTTGTCCATTTTGTCCTAATTCCAACATTTATCCACCAATTTTTGCCTAAAACTGCTGAAATTCGTTAATGAGAGGTTTACTATAATTTTATAATACGGGTTTTTATGTAAACCATTTGAAAATAAATAATGTTGCAAAGAGCTTGGAAAGTAAATGTATGAGCACAGCCACAGTAACCACACAGTGACACCAGAAACTACAATTGGCTCTTAAATTTCAAGGTACTGTACAGTATTTATTAAATTGAAAAACTAATATGGTATTTTTAACTCTGTTTTCTTGGGAATTTCTTGAATTCAGAATAATGAATGATCAACATTCTGCTGTATAAAAATTTGAATTTGTAGTTATGTTCTTGTTAGGATCAGAGTAAACATTTTTCCCTACATTTTCAAAATAGTACATGACAGGTTTATGGACTCACAATATCAACACTAAAAAAGATGAAGCAGAAATGACAAATATCTAACAACTTTTTACATTTAAAACAAACTTTACCCTTTTTATTTTAAATATACAGAAATACATACAGTCAACTATAAAATTTGCAACCTTCCATATTGACAGCTTTTAATTAACCTACATTTTTACTGATGGGCAACAAGTAAACAGATTCAATTATTCAATATTTTTCTACTCCTGTCTTTCCCATCCCAAACTCTCTTATTTTTCTTAATATTTTTTTTTATGACTGGCAATATTAAGTAGATTAGTGATATACACTGTATAAATGGTACCTCGACTTCGAGCAGCTCCCAAACGAACAATTTGTAAGTGTATTTCTGTAAGTTCTAGGTGAGGTTGGTAGACAGCAACCGCCCAGGGGGGGTACTACCGTCAGGAGTGTAAACGAAAGCCTGTATTTGTTTTACATGATGGTAGGTTCTGGTGTCTTTTTTTTGTCTCATAAACATGCAAGATTTCAGGTATGTCTTGTTACTTTACACACTTAGGTCACACTACAATTCATGTAAAAAGCATATGTATAACACACCCCTCTGGGTTTTCTTCTATTTTCTTACTGTTCTTGTTCTTATTTCCTCTTATCTCCATGGGGAAGTGGAACAGAATTCTTCCTCCCCTAAGCCATGCGTGTCGTAGGCGACTAAAATGCCGGGTGCAAGGGCTAGTAACCCCTTCTCCTGTATATATTACTAAATGAAAAAGGAAACTTTCGTTTTTTTTTTGGGCCACCCTGCCCGGTGGGAAACGGCCGACGTGTTGAAAGAAGAAGATTTCTGTAAGTGCTTTGTAAGTGTAATTTTGGGGTCTGAAACAGATTAATCTAATTTACATTTTCCTTTTGGGAACAAATTTGTTTGGTATCGGCACTCAAACAGCCTTCAAACAGTTAGCTCATAAGTCGGGGACCACGTATTATAGACATATCTCTGAAATACAAATTTAACCCAAACGAAACAAAACTTATTATACAGAATTAAATCTTTTTTTTTGCAGTTTCTACTTTTGGGGACCTTTAGGAATGTAACTGTCCATGAGGTTGAGAGACAACTGTATAAATGCAAAGATAATGGAAATTCATTACAGTGAAAGACTTCAAAAATATAATGATATTTTCCCACATCAGCTGTTCCCCACCAAGGCAGGGTGTCCGAAAAAGAAACAAGATTCGCCAACACTGACTCAAGCTGCCACAGATGGACAATGACATCATAATCAAATGATTACCCAAGTCACAAAATTCCCACCCAACTTTCAAAAGTGCAGGCACTTTATAAAAGTGTGAGGGGAGTCAGAAAATGTTAAGCCAGATAAAGTGTGATTCTTGTGCCACATGAGCACTATTATGTGTCAATCAGGATCTGATCAGCAACAACTCTTGCATAGCCAGTATTATGCTATAATTATCATTTCCCACAAGTGCTACTACCCATGATGTATATAAAGTTCAAGAGGACAACTACAGTCATTGGTGTCATTTACCCACCCCTTACGAGTTTTTCATTTTTCTATACAGTGGACCCCCGGTGTTCGTCCTGCTCAAAACACGACCTTTTATGTAAGTGTATTTTTTTAAATGCTTTTATAAGTGTAGTTTTGGGGTCTCAAACGACTAGTCTACTTTACATTATTTCTTGGGAATAAATTCGATTGGTAATGGCACTTGAACAGCATTGTGTTACAAAAATGGACGAACACCGGGGTCCACTGTACTAGATTTGAAGTCATTCACGATCACTTTCATCCCCAAATCAAGCTGCATTAACAGTGTTTCAACAGAAACAATGTATTTCTCATATGTTTAAAATTAAACTCTTGTCACCTCAAATTTTAGGCTATGCCATTATCAGATTATATTTGGGAGAAGAAACTGCAGCACTGAAGAGATGCAGAAACAAAAAACTTGTATTTATTACTGCACATAAAACTGTTCAAACCCTAATTGAATTTTAAACTAGTGCATTATAAGGAATGTGTAATTCACTACAGTTCAAAAAAATAAATCTAAATCTTGAAGGTTAAAAGACCATCACAACTAAACAGGCAAGTATACTCACCACCAAGAGGATCCCCAACAGCAGCATCAAAGCCAGCTGAGACCAGTACAAGCTGGGGATTGAACTGATAAGCAATAGGCAGCACCACCTCCAGCATGGCTGCCATGTATTCACCATCACCCATCCCTCCCTTAAAACATATGAAAATAAAAATTAAATAACGAAATAACTTTCATGCAGTGTATCTATGGCCATAAAAAGACTGAGAGTGTAACTACAGCAAAGTACTTTCTAACAAATGATGAGGACCTGCGCTCTGCCTTGATGTACTGCTCATGCTCAAACAGATGAACATCATTTTCTAAATTTCCCACATTCCATACTCTTTATAAAGGTTCCCTCATACATCTTTAACATTTGTTCCCCAAGATTTTCAGACACAGAGGTCTCATCATTTTCAAGAAAGAATCCATCTTACAAGACATTGATTAAAATATACACAACAACAAATCAAAAGGCTGTGTTGTAGCACTTTACCTTGTTCCATGGGATATTCACATTGTATCCCTTCCCTTCCTTTACGCCTACTTTATTGTAGTTGCCATCACAACTGCCTGGGAAGAACTTTCCATTGTCATAGCGATGGATTGATATATAGAGGACCTGTGGATCTGCCTCAAACATGTGTTGGATTCCATTGCCATGGTGAACATCCCAATCCATGATTAGTATTCTGTTGGATACAAATTGCATGAAATTATTTAGATGAATGAATATCACACAAATCAAATGCAACTGTGCAATGCATTCCTCAGTGGCTTATACTAGCTTAATAAATACATCTCTTGTGATCAAGGCTCTGCAGACAACTTATTGTATCCTAAGAGTACTCATTCCAAAACTGCCAGCAAATTTTTTTAAATCATAACTTAAATGATCATTTTTTTTTTCAACAAGTCGGCCGTCTCCCACCGAGGCAGGGTGACCCAAAAAGAAAGAAAATCCCCAAAAAGAAAATACTTTCATCATCATTCAACACTTTCACCACACTCATACATAATCACTGGCTTGGCACTCAGATACGACAGTTAAGAATAGTCCCTCCCAGCTGTCACTATCCCAGACTCCTCCTTTAAAGTGCAGGCATTGTACTTCCCATTTCCAGGACTCAAGTCCAACTAAATCAATTAACTGGTTTCCCTGAATCCCTTAACAAAATGTTACCCTGCTCACACTCCAACAGCTTGTCAGGTCCCAAAAACCATTCGTCTCTATTCACTCCTATCTAACACACTCACACATGCTTGCTGGAAGTCCAAGCCCCTCGCCCACAAAACCTCCTTTACCCCCTCCCTCCAACCTTTTCGAGGATGACCCCTACCCCGCCTTCCTTCCCATACAGATTTATACGCTCTCCAAGTCATTCTACTTTGATCCATTCTCTAAATGACCAAATCACCTCAACAACACCTCTTCAGCCCTCTTGACTAATACTTTTAGTAACTCCACACCTCCTAATTTCCACACTTCGAATTTTCTGCATAATATTTACACCACACATTGCCCTTAGACATGACATCTCCACTGCCTCCAGCAACCTCCTCACTGCAGCATTTGCAACCCATGCTTCACACCCATATAAGTGTGTTGGTACCACTATACTTTCGTACAGTCCCTTCTTTGCCTACATGGATAACGTTTTTTGTCTCCACAGATACCTCAAAACACCACTCACCTTTTTTCCTTCATCAATTCTATGGTTAACCTCATCCTTCATAAACCCATCCGCTGACACGTCAACTCCCAAATATCTGAAAACATTTACTTCTTCCATAATCCCTCTCTCCAATGTGATATCCAATTTTTCTTTATTTAAATCATTTGATACCCTCATCACCTTACTCTCATATATGTTCACTTTCAACTTTATACCTTTACACACCTCCCAAACTCGTCCACTAACCTTTGCAACTTTTCTTTAGAATCTCCCATAAGCACAGTATCATCAGCAAAAAGTAACTGTGTCAACTCCCATTTGCATCTAATTCCCCATAATTTAATTCCACCCTCTCCCCAACACCCTAGCATTTACTTCTTTTACAACCCCATCTATAGAAGTAATCTCCCCCTCTCCTACACACCCCAACCTGAGCCTCACTATCCTCATAAAACTCTTTACAGCCTTCAGTAACTTACTACCTATTCCATACACTTGCAACATTTGCCACATTGCTCCCCTATGCACTCTATCATATGCCTTTTCTAAATCAATAAATGCAATGAAAACTTCTCTACCTTTATCTAAATACTGTAAACACTTGATCTACACATCCCCTACCCACTCTAAAGCCTCCTTGCTCATCTGCAATCCTACTCTGTCTTACCCTCTAATTCTTTCAATAATAACCCTGCCATACACTTTACCTGGTATACTCACTAAACTTCTTCCCCTATAATTCTTACAATCTCTTTTATCCCCCTTCCCTTTATATAAAGGAACTCTTGTATTGTATTTTAATAATAGTATGTATAATCATATTGTAATTTAAATTAATACAGAACTAGAATAAACTCAATTAATTTCTCTAGCATTAAGTACTTAGTGAATAAATCTTTAGAATAAACTGCCCCTAATGCCATGGCATGCCAGTGGCTCTCCTTGCATTACAGTTTTATAATTGTAACTACCAATAACAGTGTACACTTGTAATATGAATCGAAATAAAAATTTTATTATTATTATTATACATGCTCTCTGCAAATCCCTAGGTACCTTCTTGCTGTTGCCATTTTCTTTTTGTCCCATCTACCTTTTACTCTAACTGTAGCTTCAACTAAATAATGATCCGATATATCCGTTGCCCCTGTATAAACATGTACATCCTGAAGCCTACCCATCAACCTTTTATCCACCAATACATAATCTAACAAACTACTTTCAATACGTGCTATATCATAAATGATCATCACTTAATTAAATCTTTACACAAAAGATATTGAGAATTAAGTACACAAATAATCCGCACTTGGGAGAGAAAAAGTAGTAATGACATTTTGGTCCATCTTTGATCATACACAAGATGGACTGATTTATCAATGCTTCAAGTCAGACTATCATTTTTTTTTTAGCCAACTTATTTTAGTTTATTATATCCAAATTACTTTCCCAAAAAACTACTACTGCTGCTTCTGCTAGTACTTGTAAATTTCTTGTCTATATTTGCACAGTATGTGCATATTATATATATGGTGTTGGTGAAAGTGTTGAATGATAATTCAAGTTTTTTGTTTCTTTTTGGGGTTTTCCCACCGAGGCAGGGTGACCCAAAAAGAAAAAAAACTTTCATCATCATTCAACACTTTCACCATCACTCATACATAATCACTGTCTTTGCCAAAAAAAAAAAAAAAAAAAAAAAAAACGTGGTCTATGAGATTCTTTAACCCTTAAACTGTCTACACGTAGATATACGTTCATGTGCGTACTGCTCCGAACGTAGATCTACGTTTTTTTTCAAATGCTTTTAACCTTGCCACGATAAGCCTGAGTTGCCTAGAGATTAGAGAATGGGTCTGTGCACTCAGTGTGTGCAGTATTACAATATGTGGGAATGACAAACAAAATGCACTCTTCATTTTAAAGAAAAAGAACAATTTATTTTTTTTCTCAAAATATTCGGTCAGCTACGCACGTAAACGTATATCTACGTGTGGACAGTTTAAGGGTTAAGGTATGTTAAAATCATCTTACCTCTGCAGCCCATATGAACTAATTGCATGTTTGGCAGCAATAGCCACATTGTTGTAAAAGCAGAAACCACATGGTTTATTTCTTTCTGCATGGTGACCAGGAGGACGTACCACTGCTACCCCACGTTGACTTTCACCTGATGCAACACTGTCCACGACCTAATGACCAAGGTCTACCATTACCTCATTAAATCATTTAAAAAATATACTGTACTGAGTCAATATTGCAATGAGTATTCTTCACCACGATAAGATCACTAAATGACCATCAGGTTCAAATTTTTATATCCTCATTAGTATAGATGGGGTTGTAAAAGAAGTAAATGCTAGGGTGTTGGGGAGAGGGGTGGGATTAAATTATGGAGAATTAAATGCAAAATGGGAGTTGACACAGTTACTTTTTGCTGATGATACTGTGCTTATGGGAGATTCTAAAGAAAAGTTGCAAAGGTTAGTGGACGAGTTTGGGAGTGTGTGTAAAGGTAGAAAGTTAAAAGTGAACATAGATAAGAGTAAGGTGATGAGGGTATCAAACGATTTAAATAAAGAAAAATTGGATATCACATTGGAGAGAGGGATTATGGAAGAAGTAAATGTTTTCAGATATTTGGGAGTTGATGTGTCAGCGGATAGGTTTATGAAGGATGAGGTTAACCATAGAATTGATGAAGGAAAAAAGGTGAGTGGTGCGTTGAGGTATCTGTGGAGACAAAAAACGTTATCCATGGAGGCAAAGAAGGGAATGTACGAAAGTATAGTGGTACCAACACTCTTATATGGGTGTGAAGCATGGGTTGCAAATGCTGCAGCAAGGAGGAGGCTGGAGGCAGTGGAGATGTCCTGTCTAAGGGCAATGTGTGGTGTAAATATTATGCAGAAAATTCGGAATGTGGAAATTAGGAGAAGGTGTGGAGTTACTAAAAGTATTTGTCAGAGGGCTGAAGAGGGGTTGTTGAGGTGGTTTGGTCATTTAGAGAGAATGGATCAAAGTAGAATGACTTGGAGAGCATATAAATCTGTAGGGGAAGGAAGACGGGGTAGGGGTCGTCCTAGAAAAGGTTGGAGGGAAGGGGTAAAGGAGGTTTTGTGGGCGAGGGGCTTGGACTTCCAGCAAGCATGTGTGAGCGTGTTAGATAGGAGTGAATGGAGACGAATGGTTTTTGGGACATGACGATCTGTTGGAGTGTGAGCAGGGTAACATTTTGTGAAGGGATTCAGGGAAACCAGTTAATTGAATTAGTTGGACTTGAGTCCTGGAAATGGGAAGTACAATGCCTTCACTTTAAAGGAGGGGTCTGGGATAGTGACAGCTGGGAGGGACAATTCTCAGCTGTCGTATCTGAGCTCCTCTGCAAAGACAGTGATTATGTACAGTAGGACGTCATTTAGCACGATAGATACGTTCCTGAAAAAGTCGTGTTAGATAATTTCGTCTTAAATGATTAACAGAACTTATGGGAAAAATAGGGTTACGTGTTTGAGAGTCCCCAAAAAGCCAAACAAGTTTTTTTAGACCAACATATCTTGCAAAAATTAAAGGCGAATATGTAATTTTAGTTCATTGTAATGATCTATTACTGCTTAAGACTACAAATGCAATAGAAATAATAGTATTTCTTACCTTAAATTGTGGGTAATGATGTTTGTGGATGGTAGTGAAGAGTGGATATGGATGGTGTGGCCCTACTGAGCTGAGGTGGATATGTAATTGTAGTGCATTGTCATGATCTATTACTGCTTAAGACTACAAATGCAATAGAAATAATAGTATTTCTTACCTTAAATTGTGGGTAATGATGTTTGTGGATGGTAGTGAAGAGTGGATATGGATGGTGTGGCCCTACTGGGCTGAGGTGGATAGTAGAAGTTCTTGAACTGAAGTCGATGGTTGAACTGAGTGTCTAACTTTAAGTCAGTCAAGCCATTCAGTAAGTCAGTCAAGCCATTCAGTAAGTCAGTCAAGCCATTCAGTAAGTCAGTCAAGCCATTCAGTAAGTCAGTCAAGCCATTCAGTAAGTCAGTCAAGCCATTCAGTAGGTCAGTCAAGCCATTCAGTAGGTCAGTCAAGTCATTCAGTAGGTCAGTCAAGTCATTCAGTAGGTCAGTCAAGTCATTCAGTAGGTCAGTCAAGTCATTCAGTAGGTCAGTCAAGTCATTCAGTAGGTCAGTCAAGTCATTCAGTAGGTCAGTCAAGTCATTCAGTAGGTCAGTCAAGTCATTCAGTAGGTCAGTCAAGTCATTCAGTAAGTCAGTCAAGTCATTCAGTAAGTCAGTCAAGTCATTCAGTAAGTCAGTCAAGTCATTCAGTAGGTCAGTCAAGTCATTCAGTAGATCAGTCAAGTCATTCAGTAGGTCAGTCAAGTCATTCAGTAGGTCAGTCAAGTCATTCAGTAAGTCAGTCAAGTCATTCAGTAAGTCAGTCAAGTCATTCAGTCAGTCAGTCAAGTCATTCAGTCAGTCAGTCAAGTCACTCAGTCAGTCAGTCAAGTCACTCAGTCAGTCAGTCAAGTCATTCAGTCAGTCAGTCAAGTCACTCAGTCATTCAGTCAGTCAAGTCAGTCAGTCACACAAACTTATGTTTACATCTTTTTATGTGTACAAAGTAACACTTCATTACGGCCACGGGTTATGTCTTGTCTAATATCTTTGTTTTCTTCGTTAATTCAAGATCAAAACACAATTCACTCTATTTTATTCTTCACAAACACAGCTGGCTTGTAGCCAGGACTTCTTAACGCGTATGAAATACGTACGAATGCTGGGGTCCGTGGTGGGTGGGTAAGGCGGGTGGTGTCTGCTGAACCACAACAACAGTAGTGGTAACAACACTGCTTGTGAGAATGGTTACTTGTTTTTCCTTCCCACAAACTGTAAGTAAGTTTATTCAGGTATACACAGATACAGTTACGAAGATTATCATACATGGCAGCATATGTGTAGAGAACCTAGGATAACCCAAAAAAGTCAGAGTGACAGTATTTCCATTGACTGACTTGGGTTATCCTAGGTTCTCTACACATATGCTGCTATGTATGATAATGTATGTAACTGTACTCACCTAATTGTGGTTGCAGAGGTCGAGACTCAGCTCCTGGCCCCGTGTATCTGAATAAACTTAGTTTACAGGAAGGAAAAACAACAAATTCCCTTTTCCTCAAAGCATGAGGATTCTTAGGCAGTAAATAACCATGCGCTCAAAATTTTTTCCCTCCTGCCGAACCGTGTAATATCATCTTTACGTCGTGTAAGATGATAATGTGTCGCAAATCTTAAATCGTGCAATACCGGTAACGTGCAACATAATCTCGTGCTAAATGACGTTCTACTGTATTCCCAGCCAGGGCAGAAACATTGGACGTGTTTCTTTACACCTGTTGTCTATGTTCCCCATCAGTAAAATGGGTACCTGGGTATTAGTCGACTGGTGTGAGTCGCATCCTGGGACACTGACCTAATCTGCCCGAAATGCTCAGCATAACAAGGGACTTTCTATATACAGTAGGACGTCATTTAGCACGAGATTATGTTACACGTTACCGGTATTGCACGATTTAAGTTTTGCGACACATTATCATCTTACACGACGTAAAGATGATATTACACGGTTCAGCAGGAGGGGAAAAAATTTTAGCGCGCGGTCGCCCGCGGTGGGTTAAACCATTGAGTCAGTGGGGGAGTCCTTGTGCCATCCCCCGCCACCCTCACCCACCCACGCATCCCTCCCAGCGTTCAGTTTGGTTCGTACACGTGCAGGACGATAAGTATCGGGAAGCTCGCTGTGTTTATTTACATTCATTTCCTGATTTTCATTGCATTTTGATAAATATACCAAGAAATCATGGCACCCAGTAAGCATACAAGTGTTCCAGCAAGTGACAAGAAAAAGTTTAAGCGTTCAAGTCTAGGAATTTCAAAGAAAATCGAGATATTAGATAAGCTTAAGAGTGGCTCACGTGTGAGGGATATAGTGAGGGCCTATGGCCTTAATGAAGCGTCAGTTCGTACGATTAGGAAGAATGAGGCAAATATACGAGCTTGTGTAATGAATAACCCAAAATGTGACCGCATGAAAAGAATGACACGTAGGTCCCAACAAGTAAATAAAACTGAAAACTTGTTGCTTGAGTGGATCGAACAGAAAACAAAGAAAGGTGCACCACTTAGTTTTCTCTTAATTAGGGAAAAGGCCTTACAGTTGTTTAAAGCAGTGTGTGATAAGGAAGGCAGACCTGAAAACGCGTGTATGTTTACCACAGGCTGGTTCAAGAACTTTAAGTTGCATAATAAGTTACATAATATTAAGTTTTCTGGTGAAAGTGCTTCAGCTGATCATACAGCAGCAAGTAATTTCCCTGCTGAATTTCAGGAACTTATTTCCGAGGGTGGCTATGAGCCACAGCAAGTTTTTAATGCTGACGAGACAGGTGTTTTTTGGAAGAAAATGCCAACACGAACTTTTATCAGTCAGGAAGAGAAAAGTGCATCGGGCTTCAAGGCAGCAAAGGATCGCTTCACCTTGCTCCTTTGCGGTAATGCATCAGGTGATTTCAAGTGTAAGCCCATGGTTATTTACCGCTCTAAGACTCCTCGTGTTTTGAGAGGTGTGGATAAAAACACCTTACCAGTAATTTGGAAGTCAGAAGAAGATGAAGAAGAACCTGAAGAAAAAGAGTTAACATTGCAGCAGTTATGTGAGCAGTTCCATGTTGCTGCTAAACTAGCAGACTTTTTCACTGAAGAGGACCCTGACAAAGCTAGAAGCAGTGCTTTGAAACGGGTCTAGACCAGCTGATGATGCCTACCGTCAGCTGTATAATGTAATGCAGAATAAAAAAGCCCAGAGATCCATTACAGAATTTATGCACACTGCAATACAACCATCGACTTCAGCACCAGAACCTCTACCATCCACTTCTACCGACAACCAACAAGCATCCACCTCAGCCCAGTAGGGCCACACCATCCATATCCACTCTTCACTACCATCCACAAACATCATTACCCACAATTTAAGGTAAGAAATACTATTATTTCTATTGCATTTGTAGTCTTAAGCAGTAATAGATCATGACAATGCACTACAATTACATATCCACCTCAGCTCAGTAGGGCCACACCATCCATATCCACTCTTCACTACCATCCACAAACATCATTACCCACAATTTAAGGTAAGAAATACTATTATTTCTATTGCATTTGTAGTCTTAAGCAGTAATAGATCATGACAATGAACTAAAATTACATATTCGCCTTCAATTTTTGCAAGATATGTTGGTCTAAAAAAACTTGTTTGGCTTTTTGGGGACTCTCAAACACGTAACCCTATTTTTCCCATAAGTTCTGTTAATCATTTAAGACGAAATTATCTAACACGACTTTTTCAGGAACGTATCTATCGTGCTAAATGACGTCCTACTGTAGTAGTATGTCACTGATGTCAGCTAGGACTGTATACAATGTACATGTACTTGTAGTAAATAAAGATATTATTATTATGAGTGTGGAGGAAGTGTTGAATGATGATGAAAGTATTTTCTTTTTGGGGATTTTCTTTCTTTTTGGGTCACCCTGCCTCGGTGGGAGACGGCCGACTTGTTGGAAAAAAAAAAAAAAAAAAAAAATAGTATAAACTTTTAAATGTTTTACAGCCGTACTTTTTAGAACACAAATTTGATCTCATTAAATCAAGAATTAACACACTGAATCTACTTTAGGCATGTTATAGTCTAGGCTAAAACAAATACAATGATTACAAAATTACCGCAACTAGGGAGCCTGCGGCAACAAGAGCAGCATCATTGGTGCGGCGGTGAAGATAAACAGATTCAAGTTTATTCTGTAAGCACAGGAGTTCCTGAGGTTTCTTAGCCTTAAGGGTTGACATGAAATTGATGTGCTTGGAAGAATGTGCAGTTTCCAATTCACATTCCGATGCTTTCCTTGCCTAAGGGAAGTAAGAAATTAAGCATGTAATAATAATCGTATGTTTTAATTTAAAAACGAAAAAAGTTATATTATTGTTGAATTATTAAACAACATATATTTGTTATAATCTTAAGGTTTTCCTAAATTTGTAGTAGACTTTAACAGAGACTAAACTATTTTACATGTACAACAAACAAATTTTATTTCTTTGTGAAATATATAAAAATGTAATTCACATGTAAAGAAATATTGTTAAGCACAAAAGAAAGCCACTTGCATGCATGTGCATTTCGGGAAGATGTCCAGTCCAGATATTTTTGGTATTATTAACTAAGTACAGTGGTACCTCTACTTACGAGCAGCTCCCAACTCGAACAATTATGCAAGTGTATTTTTGTAGGTGCTTTTGTAAGTGTATTTTTTGGGGTCTGAAATGGATTAACTTAATTTTCATTATTTCTTATGGGAAAAAATTCCTTCGGTATCGGCACTTGAATAGCCGACTGGAACGAATTTTGCTCGTAAGTAGAGGTACCACTGTATAACACCATAAAGTCTGGTTGTTGTGGGGAATTATCTTGTTTCCATTATTATAAAAAAATATTTCATGTGAGCCCGGCATAGGCCAGTACCAGTAACAGGCACCACCAGGCTCAAACCTCTGCAAGGGTATATACATACATACATAATCCAATAATAATAATAATAATAATAAATAATAATAATAATAAATAATAATAATAGTCTTTATTTCTACAAGTACAGTGAAACCCCGAGTTTCGGCCACCCCGACTATCGGCCGCTTCAAGTTTCGGTCGCTTTTTTCGGCCTAATTTTGCCCCGACTTTCGGCTGTTGCCCCAAGCTTCGGACAACGTACCAGACCTGTCCGCTTGCCCATGCTTGCACGCCTCGCCGCACAGGCGCCGTGAGCCAGTCTAGCGTTGTTTACCCTTGAGTGAACATTACCCTGCGTGCTCATCCAAACATTTCACAATAAATTCATTGTGTTTAGTGATTATTTATTGATTGTGACTGTGAAATAAGTCACCATGGGTCCAAAGAAGCTTCCTAGTGGCACCTCTGTGGTAAAGAAAGTGAGGAACACCATAGAACTGAAGAAAGAAATATGTAGTAGAAAAATATGAGAGTGGCGTATGTGAGGGGGAGTTTGTCAGGATGTACGGAAAAAACAAATCTATCACTTCTATCCTGGCAAAGAGAAAAGAACTGAAGGAAGCTGATGTTGCGAAAGGCGTTGACATGTTTGCCAAAAATAGATCAAAAACAGTGGAAGAGGTTGAGAGGTTGTTGATGGTGTGGATAAACAATAAACAGACAGCAGGTGATAGTATTTCCGAGGCCATCATACTGTATGTGAAAAGGCAAGGCAGTTACACACAGATCTTGTCAAGAAAATGACTGGAACTAGTGCTGATGTTAGTGTTGGTGATTTTAAGGCCAGCAGAGGCTGGTTTGACAGATTTAAGAAGTGTAGTGGCATACACAGTGTCATAAGGCATGGTGAGGCAGCCAGTTCAGACAAACGTACGGCTGAAAAATTCATACATTTAAGGGGTCGTAGACACTGAAAAATTCAAACCCCAACAAGTGTTTAATTGTGCGAAACAGGCCTGTTTTGGAAGAAAATGCCAAACAGGACCTACATTACTCAGGAGGAAAAAGCACTGCCAGGACACAAGCCTATGAAAGACAGGCTAACTCTTGTTCTGTTCTAACGGTAGTAGGGATTTTAAAGTGAAACCTTTACTCGTGTATCACTCAGAAAATCCCAGTGTGTTCAAGAAACACAATGTCGTCAAGGATAGATTGTGTGTTCTGGAAAGTTAATAATAAGGAATGGGTCACAAGGTAAATTTTCATAGAGTGGGTCCATCAAGTGTTTGGCCCCAATGTGAAAAAATACCTCCAAGAAAAGAAATTGGGACTCAAGTGCCTCCTGGTACTGGACAATGCTCCTGCTCATCCTCCAAACTTGGCAGACTATTTGTCTAGGGACTTCAAGTTCATCAGTGAAGTTCTTGCCTCCTAACACCACTCCTCTCATCCAACCCATGGACCAGCAGGTCATTTGTAACTTCAAAAAACTGTACACCAAAGCAGTGTTTGAAAAGTGCTTTGAAAGTGGCCTCTGACACTGAGTTGACCCTAAGAGAGTTCTGGAGGAATCACTTCAATATCTACAACTGCATAAGCCTTATAGGTAAGGCTTGGGAGGGAGTGACTTCCAGGACTTTGAAAAAAAAAAACATACCACGAGTGGGGTTCGAACCTGCGGTCAGAGAGTGGTATGGTTTGTTTGCAATCGTGTCATTACGATTTCGTGAGTCAGGACTTTGAACTCTGCTTGGAGACAATTGTGGCCAGATTGTGTCGTCCAGAGGGATTTTGAAAGGTTTGAGGCTGACCCTGACCCTGACGACCCTCTGCCTGTTGTGGAAGGCATTGTGGCATTGGGGTTGAAGGTGAGTGGCAAGGATGTGGAAGAGTTGGTGGAGGACCACAGTGAAGAGCTAACCACTGACGAGCTGAAAGAGCTTCATCTGGGACAGCATCAGACAACAGTTGAAGAACTTGCTTCACAGGAGGAGAAAGAAGAGGAAGTGAAGGAGGTGCCTTCTTCAGTGGAATGTGGAATAAGCTGCAAAGCTTCGTGGTGAAATACCACCCTGAGCAAGCTGAAATAACCCATATCTGCAACATGTTCAGTGACAAAACAATGTCTCATTTTAGGGACATCTTAAAGAGGCACCAGAAACAGAGCACTCTTGACAGTTATTTTGTGTGACAGGGTTCTAGTGACTCTCAAGCTGGTCCTAGTGGCATTAAAAGACAAAGAAGGGAAGTAACCCCAGAGAGGGACTTGTTACCTGAAGTCCTTATGGAGGGGGAATTCCCCTTCCAAACAATGAGTGCTCCTTTCCCCTCTCCTCCCTATCTTCCAGATGCCAGCAAGTCTCTTCAATAAAGGAACGGATTACGGCCAAAACTCGGGGTTCCACTGTACAGTGGTACCTCGGCATACGAGCAGCTCCCAACTCAAACAATTATGTAAGTGTATTTTTGTAAGTGTATTTTTGGGGGTCTGAAACGGATTAATCTAATTTACATTATTCCTCATGGGAGCAAATTCGTTCGGTATCGGCACTCGAACAGCCTTCTGGAACAAATTACGCTCGTAACCCGAGGTACCACTGTATAGGATACAACTTATACAGACCATAGCTGACATCAGTAATATAGTATTTAGAAAGCCCCTGGTTATGCAGAGCATTTCGGGCAAATTTGGTTAATTTTGTCATCAGGATGCGTGAGATATAGATATTCTTTTTTTTTTTAACACGTGCTATCTCCCACCAAGGCAGTGACCAAGAAGAAGCACTTTCACTATCATTCACACAATCACTGTCTTTGCAGAGGTACCCAGATATGACAGTTTAGATGTCCTCCAAACAGCCAATATCCCAAACCCCTAATTTAAAGTGCAAGCATTATACTTCCCACCTCCAGGACTCAAGTCTGGCTAACCAGTTTCCTGAATCCCTTCACAAAATATTTCCTTGCTCACACTCCAACAGCTCCTCAGGTCCAAAAAACCATTCGTCTCCATTCACTTCTAACACGCTCACACGTGCCTGCTGCAAGTCCAAAGCAGCTTGAATGCAAAACTTGTTTTACCCCCTTCCTCCATCCTTTCCTAGGACAACCCCTACTCCTCCTCCCCTCCACTACAGATTTATACACCTTTTAAGTCACCATGGGGCCTAAGATTAGTGATAACAGCCAATAAAAAAGAAAATTGGTTTGGGAAAAATTAGTTCGGAACTAGAACAGATCGGCACTCGAACAGCTTTCTGGAATGAATTAAGTTCAAGTAACAAAGTTCCATTGTACAGTGGACCCCCGCCTAACGAGCACCCTGGAAATCGTACAATTATGCAAGTATAATATTGTAAGTTCTAAGTAGTAGGTTGGTAGACAGCAACCGCCCAGGGAGGTACTACCGTCCTGCCAAGTGAGTGTAAACCAAAAGCCTGTAATTGTTTTACATGATGGTAGGATTGCTGGTGTCTTCTTTCTGTCTCATAATCATGCAAGATTTCAGGTATGTCTTGTTACTTCTACTTACACTTAGGTCACACTACACATTCATGTACAAGCATATACACACCCCTCTGGGTTTTCTTCTATTTTCTTACTAGTTCTTGTTCTTATTTCCTCTTATCTCCATGGGGAAGTGGAACAGAATTATTCTTCCGTAAGCCATGCGTGTCGTAAGAGTCGACTAAAATGCCGGGAGCAAGGGGCTAGTAACCCCTTCTCCTGTATATATTACTAAAGTTAAAAAGAGAAACTTTTGTTTTTCTCTTTGGGCCACCCCACCTTGGTGGGAAACGGCCGACTTGTTGAAAGAAGAAGAAGAATATTGTAAGTGCTTTTGTAAGTATTTTTGGGGGTCTGAAATGGACAAACCTACTTGACATTTTTCCTTAAGGAGGTAAATTCGTTCGGTAATGGCACTTGAGCAGGCTTCTGGAATGAATTTTGCTCGTTAGGCAGGGGTCCACTGTATTTGTAAATTTCCAACTTACATTATTTGTATAGCACAGCACACATGCTAAAACTTACAATCAATGCTACAGATTACAGTTTTAAGACATCTGTTGATTAATTATTCATATTTTAATTAATTTTGCAATACAGTATTCTCTCTTACTAAACTAGCAGCCATGTTAGGATTTAATGGTTTACTACTGGCTGCAATCTTTCAGTGATTCAGCTGTATAAAGTAAAGAATCAATTTTCACAGCAAACTGATGGGTTAGATTTATTCAGTAGAAAGTAGCTTAGAATAAATTTATAACTAATACTGTCCACTCATGGAGACTGAAGACAGGATTTACCAAACTACCAATCCACTATCAACCTCTACCACAGTACCAATAAAAATACATTTACTGATGAAAATATTAATAAAAACTAAAAAGAACTTAATATCTGCATATCCATGGCACACTGGTAACTCCAGCTTGGAATACAGAAAGCTGTGTAATTTTTTTTTTTTTTTTTTCAACAAGTCGGCCGTCTCCCACCGAGGCAGGGTGACCCAAAAAGAAAGAAAATCCCCAAAAAGAAAAAACTTTCATCATCATTCAACACTTTCACCACACTCATACATAATCACTGTCTTTGCAGAGGAGCTCAGATACTACAGCTGAGAAAAGTCCCTCCCAGCTGTCACTATCTCAGACCCCTCCTTTAAATACTGTATATAAAATAACAGACTGAGGTATGTATCACTCGAGAGGAAAAATGTATTACTGCAAAAAAAGTAATTTGACAAAGGAAAAAAATATAACATCACAAGGTATAATTTTTCTACTCCTATATTTCATATAAAAAAGATAAAATGCATTTCTAAAAGTTTTCCTTACCTTGACCTCATGACAGCGGTCAATAATGCCAAACTCTTGAAAACGCTTATAAATGCAGCTTATTCTCTCTGGCCTCTCTGGGTATGTCTCATCTTCATAGTTGAAATGCTCCATCATTAAGTCATCATATACAAGGCAAACGGTATTCTTTGGACTTAGGATATTATCGCCTATAAAGCAAATGAACATTTGTGCGCGATTAAAAATGTGTGTTAGGCACATGCCAGTGTGTGCACATATTATACAGTCAAACTCATTTTAGCAACTAAAACAAAATTGCTGAAACTGAAGACCAAATTCACTGCATACACAAATAAAAAATCACAAAACTCCCATTCATAAGCTTTTGGATCAACTTTTTAAATGAATATTTTCTTTATGACATATATGAAAAGTTAAAAATTACTCTTCAACATTTAAGAATGAAATGAATGGCTGAAAGTAAATGTGAACTTGACTTTTTCACTGCATGGTCAATGAATGTGATTTCAGTGGGACAATAATGAATAAAAAAACAGTTATGGTATACCTGTAATAATAATGAACTATAGAATAAAAGTCTCAATACCATGATGGAAATAATTCACAACTAACCAACAATTTGAAGAGGAAATGCAATTTAACATTTCAGTCCACCCTAGATGGATTGAAGTCACCTGAAGTGTCCTCTCCAAATTGTGTACTAGTGAGTTTTATGCAACACCTAGCTGAGAGATAAATAAGCAAAGGACTATTTTGAAGATAGTAATAAAACAATATGTACATTACCAAGTATTTGAATCTGACTGAAGTAGTCATGTTGACATGGCGTGACGATGGGAGAATTCACATTTTGTTTGCATGCAATGGATGATGTTTGAGCATGATGTCTTAAACTGCTCCAGTTTGTTTTCTGTGTAGTCAATGCATCAATTATTACTTGTTTTACTTCTGGAGAACTTTCATTGGTTAAGAATGGCATGTGTTCAAAGGGTTTATCCTGGAGTGCACGTAATATAGCTGCCACTGCTTCTGCCATAGCCACTTTGTATCTCCCAACCTCTACAAATACTGCAAGGCGGCATGTGCTAAAGGCATGAGCAAACTCGCAAATGTGAATAAATTACTGGATGAATGTTTTCTGAGTGTAGTGATAAGTTGTAACCAGCCAAGACTATAACAAGTTCGGGAGAAAATTCATATGCTACTGGCAACAGCAGCTGATGAAAGATTGAATAGTAATCACTCTGAAATACACGCAATCTAATTTAAATTGAAATTGTAGCCTTGTCCTCTATGTTCTCTCATTTTATCAAAAGTATTCTCTTCTGGCTTTTGACAACTGCATATGTGTATAGAAAACACCAAAACACGTGGATATCAAAGATGCCCTGTGTAGCATTGCCATGCTGACCATCCCAATCAATTACTAGCACCCGTCTAAGGCTCAAATTATCCAGTATAGCGAGTTCCAAAACAATGTTATTCCCAAACAGCTGTTGGAAGATGCACTATTTTCTGACATCAAGTGACCTGATGACTGTATAATAGCCAAACCATTCTGTGCTCTTCCCAAGACTATTTCCTGAATCAGTTCTACAGTGCTTCCAGCAGCATTTAAGATATCATCATAAACTGCTTCTCTGGGAATATTTTTAATGTTTCCTCCTGTGAACAGCCAATATCTCTGCCCATGGCAGGTCTTGGTTTGAGTTTGGTGCATGTTTCCAACAAATTCAGTTCACTGCATCGCTTAATGATGTTTTTAATGTTCCCAGCACCTTGTATATCTTCCAAACTGCTAGTATCACAATAATCCTGATTGGATATAACTGCAGTTGGACCTTTTATTTTATCAATGCTGGCTGCAGCAGCACGCAAAGCTCCTTCACTCCAGGAAGATTTGCGAGTGCGTGTAGGAGTCCGTGATAAATTTCCCTTTCATGGCTGGGTATTCTTCCTTGCTGTTTACCTGATCTTTTCCTTGTTTTTTGGATTGTTCCCCTTTGGCCTGGTTTCGTTTGTGTGGTATTTCAGAAGCATTAGAATCTACATTGGGTTCCTCTATGTCATTTGTGCTGCTTTCCCTTTTTTCAATTGAAGGATTCTTTCTATCAATTATCGTGCTCTCACAGAACGTTGTGGGCTGGAACCCACTTCCAATTTTTCTGAACATGATTTAGTCTCAATGTCAATCAAGTCTACTGGAGTGGCAGCATCACTTTCATCTGTAATTTCTCATTTAATTTTTCTGGTGATGCAGGAGCAGAAACATATGCAGGGAGTTAGTGGACTGGAGTTGAAATAGGGGAGGAAGCACAAGATGATACCTCTGAACCTGACACACCAGATTCAACTGCTTGTGGTCCACCTCCAAATCCTTGACAAAGAACATCCTCCATCGGAAGATCAACCTGACAAAAAAAAAAAAAAAAATGCAAATCATTTTTTAGTCGGACCAGTCTATTCCACCAGTAGAAGAGAAAGACTTAGCTTCTACCGACTTTCCAGACGAAGTCGGACGGTTGTTGAAACTATTGAATAAACACCGTAGAGCAATTGCCTTACCAGGTGAGAAGATGGGTTTAACGAACCTATTGTCCCATCGTATCCCACTTGAACCTGGTACCAGACCAATTTATGTACCTGCGTACAGGATGCCGCATTCACAAGTCGCTGTCGCAGAGGAATTAATAAATAAGATGCTTGACGATGGTGTGATCGTACCTAGTAACTCACCCTGGAATGCGCCCTTAATCCTAGTACCTAAGAAGGACGGTACTTGGCGCCCAGTGATTGATTTTAGGAAGTTAAATGCGAAAACAATTCCAGACCGTTTCCCACTTCCTGTACTTGGTGACCTGTTACGTAATATAGGAGATAATAAGGTCTTCTCAACCTCGATTTGTTACAAGGGTTTTGGCAAGTTCCTCTTCATGAGGACAGCCAAGAGCTCACCGCATTCTCTACTCCAACAGGTCATTTCGAATTCTGTCGTATGGCTTTCTGGATTAAGATCCTCACCTATCACATTCTCGAGGCTCATGACCAATATCTTTAGAGGCCTTATAGGAAAAGATCTAATGGTATATTTAGATGACGTAATTGTTATGTCCGAGGATGTAAATAAGCATTTAGAAAGACTGGAGAAGGTACTGAGTAAGCTTGAAGAAGCCAATCTAAAGATCAAACTGTCTAAATGTCAATTTTTCAGATCAGAAATTAAGTTTCTGGGTCACGTAGTCACTCCTAGAGGGGTTATGACTGACCCGAAGTAAAGTAGATGCAGTATTGAATTTTCCAACTCCCAAAACTGCTGATGCCGTAAGATCCTTTGTGGGCTTAGCAGGTTTTTATAGATCTATATTGCCAATTTTTTCCTCAATAGCAGCTCCTCTAACTGAGTTGCTTAAGAAAGATGCTCCATTTGTTTGGACCTTCAGTCAGGAAAAAGCATTTCAAACCTTGAAAGAAAGATTAACTTCTGCTCGATCTTAAAATTCCCTAGATTTCACAAAGCCTTTCTATTTAACCACTGATGCTAGTTCTATAGGCATTGGTGCAGTTCTTGCACAGAAGATTGATAGTAAATACAACGCAGTTGCATTTGCTAGTCGAGTCCTTACAAAGGCTGAAAGGAATTATACAGTAACTGAGCAAGAAGCCTTAGCAATAGTGTGGTCTTTAAAACACTTCCGAGACATAATTTATCAGTACCCTGTCCATGTCTTGACAGATCATGCACCTCTAATACCATTGTTCCAGAATAAACAACCTACTGGAAGACTAGCTAGATGGTCCTTAACTATCCAAGAGTTCAACCCTACCTTTGAACATTTACCTGGCAAGTCAAATGTAGTTGCAGATGCTTTATCGCGTCATGTTAGCGTAGTAACTGCTGATCCTCCGTTTAGTGCTGAGGATGTAAAGAATGCCCAAAGAACAGATCCCTTGTGGTCTGGTGTGACTCGATTCCTGCTACAGGAAGACCTTATTCTTACTGTGAAGCCACCAGCACCTATCAGTGACTTTGTTATGAACCATGAATTACTGTATCGCGTAACCGAGCTGGGAACGCCTAGTAGACGGGCATACCAGTTAGTAATTCCTCAGTCACTAGTAAAAGTAGCTTTACAGCTAATTCACGATGCACCAGGTGTTGCACACCCTGGTATGGACCGTTCGATTAAACAAGCAAGATTGAAGTACTTTTGGCCTCGTATGGCAACTGATATTACCGAGTATGTTAAGAAGTGTAGTGTTTGTATGAAACACAAGGGTAATATCAACGGTCCCAATCCTATCCAGATGTATCCCACTACTAGTGAGCCATGGGAAAGAGTTGCAATAGATCTGCTAACTAATTTCAATGTACAACGCAAGGCAAAAACATCTGTGTGTGATGGTCGATCATTTCACCAGATATTGTGAGTTAGTTCCTATTCCAGACAAGACTGCCGAGACAGTAGCTAAAGCGTTTAAGGAACGTATAATATGTAGACACACCACTCCTAAATCCTTAGTATCCGATAATGGAGGTGAATTTTGCAACGAGATTCTAGAAAACCTATGTGCCTTGTATAAGATTACTAAATCTACCATTGTTCCACACCATCCTGCCAGCAATGGTTTAGCGGAAAGAACTAATAAAAAGTACTCGATGTCTTGAGAGCCACTGTTAATCCCAATAGTTCAACCTGGGATGAAGTTATACCTGATGTTCAATGTGCTATAAATTCTGCTTTCAATGCTTCTATAGGTGATACGCCGCATTACGCCTTGTATGGTGTTGACAAGCGTTTGCCTTATGAGTTGTTATATTCTAATCCAAAACCGTCGTATAACCCTGATGATTTCATAGCAACTCGTACCAGCCAAGCTCAGAGTGTTTTCAGAAGAATCCGTGAAACACTTCATAAGTCAACAGCAGAATTTACTAGAGTAACTAATACTAAAGCCAAACCGACTAAAGTTCAAGTAGGGTCCAGAGTCATGTTGTTCAACTTTAACAAAACTTCAGCAATGCCTAAATTAGACCAAAAGTTTGTTGGCCCGTATCGAGTAGTTGAATATATCAAGGGCAATAAGTATAAAGTTAGAGAACTTAGTACGGGTAAGTGTAAAGAATCGCATCTAGATCATATGAAGTTAGTATGTGACGAAGACGAAGCCCTGACGACCAGACTGTTGTGACTGACAATGATAATCCGTCTGACCCAGTACCTTCAACTTCTAGTAGTGAGGCAGAGGGACAACCTGATTGTCGTTACTCCTTGCGTACACGACAAGTGTTGAGAAACCCCAAGTATCATTTGTTGATATCAGTGTAGACCCTCCTCAATCAGAAGTTGAGTTACCTACTGTAACAGAGTTTGATCCACCCAGAGATGATAACCATTCTGTATATGTAAATCTTACCCTAGCAGAATTGGGGTTAAATGTAAATAGCCTGTACAATTAGATGATTGAGTTAAGAGAAATTGTCGACTGTGTGTTTTGTTACTAAGTGTTCATTATCTAGAATTTTTTTTTGTGTGTTCATGTTCCCTGCGAGTTCTGAGCTTTAACAGTTGACCGTGCTAGCCGAGTCTCTTTTTCTGTTAAAACTTCTTCCTTGTAAATATATTTATTCTTCCTCAGAACCCGCTGAGTGCATGAATACAGATTGATCGATCAAATTTGCAATTGTTTTATATATAATCCATTATTTCTAGATCCATTAAATTTCTCTTAAGTACCATTAACTCAAGAAGTGCGAGAGTAAGATTAATCTGATCAGTTCAAAGTTATAATGTGTTTGCTATTGTATAGATTCATCCAGTACCACCTGTCTGTTCAGTCTATAGAGTTGTATAGTATGCCGAGACGTCATACGATAACATGGCCGAGCTGTCGTGTCAGTATCATATATACACTTGTGTAGTGTATCTTCCCTTTTATACAGCTGGTCCCTTTGCGTGTGACGTCACGGTACCCGCTGACGTCAGAGGCTCAGCGCATGTGCACAGCCTCTCATAGGCACTCTTCCTCACTAACGTTAGATCTACAGGCGAGACAGACGGGTGGCTGGACTCTCCTTCACTTACTGTAAATATACCGTAACCATCCAACAAGGAGTATCTTTGACCTCCTATATATCTCTCCCAAGACCCACGCGACAAAACAACATATGCTTCAATTCGGTTATTCCACAGGAGCTCAAGATCACAAATCAAAAAAATTTAACATGATTGCAAAAGTTTCTGTAACTTTGAAGTTTATGTTTATATTTATGAAACTATATTAAACCTATGGAAATGCATATTCAACAATTTTATTTTTTAACACAACAGCAATCTCCCACCGAGGCAAAGTGACCCAAAGAAAGAGGAAACACATTCACAGTCATTCACTCAGTCACTGTCTTGCCAGAAATGTGATGACATCATAGTTCAGTTGTCCTTCCTATGGCAACATCCTCACCCCCTCCTTTAAAGTACAGGACAGAAGTCCAGTTAACTGTTTCCCTAATCCCTTCATGCTACCTTTCTCACACTCCAACAACACATTAAGTCATAAGAAACCACTTGTCTCCACTCACTCTGATCAAATGCACTCACACAAGCCTGTTAGATGTTCAGTCCCCTATCACTCAAAATCTCCTTTACCCCCTTCCTTCCACCTCAGATTTATATACGTACTCTTAGTAATCCTAATCTGTTCCATCTTCTCTAAATGACAAAACCACCTCAACAATCCCTCTCGATAATCCCATATTGTCTTCTAATCTCCACAATCATAATTCTCTTCATAATATTCACATATCACACACCCTTTAAACATTACATCTCCACTTAATCCAGCCTCTTCCTCATGGAGGCATTTAAAGCCTGTGTTTCATACTCACATAACAGTGTTAATAGTGCTATGCTTTGGTATAATTCTCTTTTCACCTCAATGGATAAATTTATTTTTCTCCACAAATGCCTCAGGAATGCCGGGAGCAATGGGCTAGTAACCCCTTCTCCTGTACAAATCTACTAAAAACGAGAAGAAGAAAAACTTTATAAAATTGGGTTGTCTGAATGTGCGTGGATGTAGTGCGGATGATAAGAAAGAGATGATTGCCGATGTTATGAATGAAAAGAAGTTGGATGTCCTGGCCCTAAGCGAAACAAAGCTGAAGGGGGTAGGCGAGTTTCAGTGGGGAGAAATAAATGGGATTAAGTCAGGAGTATCTGAGAGAGTTAGAGCTAAGGAAGGGGTAGCAATAATGTTGAAGGATCAGTTATGGAAGGAAAAGAGGGAATATAAATGTGTAAATTCAAGGATTATGTGGATTAAAATAAGGGTCGGATGCGAAAAGTGGGTCATAATAAGCGTGTATGCACCTGGAGAAGAGAGGAGTGTAGAGGAGAGAGAGAGATTTTGGGAGATGTTAAGCGAATGTATAGGAACTTTTGAACCAAATGAGAGAGTAATTGTGGTAGGGGACCTAAATGCTAAAGTGGGAGAAACATGCAGAGAGGGTGTAGTAGGTAAGTTTGGGGTGCCAGGTGTAAATGATAATGGGAGCCCTTTGATTGAACTTTGTATAGAAAGGGGTTTAGTTATAGGTAATACATATTTTAAGAAAAAGAGGATAAATAAGTATACAAGATATGATGTAGGGCGTAATGACAGTAGTTTGTTGGACTATGTATTGATAGATAAAAGACTGTTGAGTAGACTTCAGGATGTACATGTTTATAGAGGGGCTACAGATATATCAGATCACTTTTTAGTTATAGCTACAGTGGGAGTAAAAGGTAGATGGGATACAAGGAAAATAGAATCAGTAAGTAAAAGAGAGGTGAAGGTTTATAAACTAAAAGAGGAGGCAGTTAGGGTAAGATATAAACAACTATTGGAGGATAGATGGGCTAGTGAGAGTGTAGGCAATGGGGTCGAAAATGTATGGGGTAGATTTAAAAATGTAGTGTTAGAGTGTTCAGCAGAAGTTTGTGGTTACAGGCGAGTGGGTGCGGGAGGGAAGAGGAGCGATTGGTGGAATGATGATGTAAAGAGAGTAGTAAGGAGAAAAGTTAGCATATGAGAGGTTTTTACAAAGTAGAAGTGATGCAAGGAGGGAAGAGTATATGGAGAGAAAAAGAGAGGTTAAAAGAGTGGTGAAGCAATGTAAAAAGAGAGCAGATGAGAGAGTGGGTGAGATGTTATCAGCAAATTTTGTTGAAAATAAGAAAAGTTTTGGAATGATATTAATAAGTTGAGGAAGCCTAGAGAACAAATGGATTTGACAGTTAAAAATAGGAGGAGAGTTATTAAATGGAGAGTTAGAGGTATCGGGAAGATGGAGAGAATATTTTGAGGATTTGTTAAATGTTGATGAAGACAGGGAAGCTGTGATTTCGTGTGTAGGGCAAGGAGGAATAACATCTTGTAGGAGTGTGGAAGAGCCAGTTGTGGGTGTAGGGGAAGTTCGTGAGGCAGTGGGTAGAATGAAAGGGGGTAAGGCAGCTGGGATTGATGGGATAAAGATAGAAATGTTAAAAGCAGGTGGGGATATAATTTTGGAGTGGTTGGTGCTATTATTTAATAAATGTATGGAAGAGGGTAAGGTACCTAGGGATTGGCAGAGAGCGTGTATTGTTCCTTTGTATAAAGGCAAAGGGGACAAAAGAGAGTGCAAAAATTATAGGGGAATAAGTCTGTTGAGTGTACCTGGTAAAGTGTATGGTAGAGTTATTATTGAAAGAATTAAGAGTAAAACAGAAAGCAGGATAGCAGATGAACAAGGGGGCTTTAGGAAAGGTAGGGGTGTGTAGACCAAGTGTTTACAGTGAAACATATAGGTGAACAGTATTTGGATAAGGGTAAAGATGTTTTTGTGGCATTTATGGATTTGGAAAAGGCGTATGATAGGGTAGATAGGGGGCAATGTGGCAGATGTTGCAGGTGTATGGAATAGGAGGAAGGTTACTGAAAGCAGTGAAGAGTTTTTATGAGGATAGTGAGGCTCAGGTTAGAGTGTGTAGGAGGGAAGGGGACTATTTCCCAGTAAAAGTGGGCCTTAGACAAGGATGTGTGATGTCACCGTGGTTGTTCAATATATTTATAGATGGGGTTGTAAGAGAAGTGAATGCAGGGTCTTGGCAAGAGGTGTTGGGCTAAAAGATAAAGAAGCAAATACAAAGTGGGAGTTGTCACAGTTGCTTTTTGCTGATGACACTGTGCTTTTGGGAGATTCTGAAGAGAAGCTGCAGAGGTTGGTGGATGAATTTGGTAGGTGTGTAAAAGAAGAAAATTGAAAGTGAATATAGGAAAGAGTAAGGTGATGAGGATAACAAAAAGAATAGGTGACGAAAGATTGGATATCAGATTGGAGGAGAGAGTATGGAGGAGGTGAATGTATTCAGATATTTGGGAGTGGACATGTCGGCGGATGGGTCTATGAAGGATGAGGTGAATCATAGAATTGATGAGGGGAAAAGGGTGAGTGGAGCACTTGGAGTCTGTGGAGACAAAGAACCTTGTCCATGGAAGTAAAGAGGGAATGTATGAGAGTATAGTTATACCAACGCTCTTATATGGGTGTGAAGCATGGGTGATGAATGTTGCAACGAGGAGAAGGCTGGAGGCAGTGGAGATGTCGTGTCTGAGGTCAATGTGTGGTGTGAATATAATGCAGAGAATTCGGAGTTTGGAAATTAGGAGGAGGTGCGGGATTACCAAAACGATTGTCCAGAGAGCTGAGGAGGGGTTGTTGAGGTGGTTTGGACATGTAGAGAGAATGGAACGAGACAGAGTGACTTCGAGAGTGTATAAATCTGTAGTGGAGGGAAGGCGGGGTAGGGGTCGGCCTAGGAAAGGTTGGAGGGAGGGGTAAAGGAAGTTTTGTGTGCGAGGGCTTGGATTTCCAGCAAGCATGTGTGAGCGTATTTGATAGGAGTGAATGGAGGCATATGGTTTTTAATACTTGACGTGCTGTTGGAGTGTGAGCAAAGTAACATTTATGAAGGGATTCAGGGAAACCGGCAGGCCGGACTTGAGTTCTGGAGATGGGAAGTACAGTGCCGGCACTCTGAAGGAGGGGTGTAAATGTTGCAGTTTTATAACTGTAGTGTAAGGCGCCCTTCTGGCAAGACAGTGATGGAGTGAATGATGATGAAAGTTTTTCTTTTTCGGGCCACCCTGCCTTGGTGGGAATCGGCCGATGTGTTAATAAAAAAAAAAAAAAAAAAAATGCCTCAATGCACCACCGACCCTTTTTACCCTGGTCTATTTCAATAATTTATGTAAATAATTTCAATTTGAAATCATCCACTTTCTCATGGTAATATAAAAGGCCATATGTGAATGAAACAGCTTTGATAAAAAAAAGAGATTTCTTTTCCTTTCTCTTCTTCTGAAATATATCTTTCACAGGAATGATGCAAACAAAGCTGTGTCACAAAATAGAAGATACAGATTAACCCTACTGTAAAGTTGACTAAGATTTGATAAATGTACATACATGACTCAAAAATCATAACATGACTGTACTGTAAACAACTAGGGAAACCATCAGTGGTCAGACCCATGACAAATCAGTCATAAACCTGACCTGCTAGATTTAGAACTGGCTTGCTATGGGTTTGAACTTCCCCTTTTTCCTGAGTAATGTACATTCATATTAGTACAGGTACAAATGAAAGATCAACAGGCACATATGATCAAGGAAAGAATCAGCCTTCAAAAGGAATCACTAATTTACTTGCAAAAAAAAAAAAAAAAAAAAAAGATAATTCAAAATTAAAAGGAATAAAAGGAAAACTGCAAAACCATAAGAATTAGGAACCATACAAGAACTATAAAATATGTGTGAGAAAAGACAGATGGCAAAGAGGCGGAACTAGGAGCAACCAGCAAAGAGGTGGGGCCAGGAGCTGTGACTTGACCCCTGCAGCCACATACAGGTGACAACCGCACTCCACTTTCTAATTACTGTACAAGCATTACTAGAGCGTGAATTTTATGATAATTCGTGTACCCCATTTTAAATAATTGTTAGCAATAAAATTTCATTTCCAGTTGGCAATAACAAATATGAAATCACTCACCTGGAAACAGAGAATAGACCAATACTGTGAATGAGTCTTGATAACATCATTGATGGTCTGCACAGCACCTTTACTTGGGACAAGCGATGCCTCCAATATTGGCATCGGGTCACCTAGGAGAGCCTTAGCACACATGGTCATGCAGTAACTGATAGTGTTGAGGTTGTAACCACCTTCAAGTGCCAACACAATCTTGCCCCCAGCAAGACTTGATAGCAGGTGTGTCATGTGCCCGTAACACTCGGGGGTCACACGGCAGCCTGAGGGTAAATTTTTGTACTGTGTTGTAAAATTAGGTCTCACATATCAAGAAAATTCTAACACTTGTATGACATATACAGTATAGTATAAATGAAATTACAATATTAATACTTGAACTACATAGGATAATATAGTAAATAAAATACAAATGCTATATATGAATAATTATATTAATATTTAATCTATGTTAAGACAAGCTTAGACATAACTGGACATAATCTTAATAATCACAGAACATGAAGAATCCAAAATACTAGTAATTATGAAAATATAAAATTTTGTGATTTAACCATGTTACTGTTTACGAAATACTGTTTGTTAGTAAAGGATTTATTTGCAGAGACAGCTATGCCTATCCAATTACCTCTGATGGCTCAATTTCTATACTGAAACTGATTGTGAAGATAACATATTTCAGTATTACAACAGAGGGTGGCATCCATTATACTGCAGTTTCCTACAAGGCCCTGAGAAGTGTGTTTCACTTTGTAAACACCACAGATAACATAATTATTATTATAATTACAGAGCACTGAACCCAAAGGAGTCCTACAGTGCCTTGGGAGTACCACAGATAACCTTGAAATTTTTTCTGGGACTAGACAATTTGGCATATAGGGTATCAGGAAAAAGAATTAATGATCAAGCCTATCAACACAAGGAGTTCAGGTTTCTCTCGCTTTATGCAGATTTGCTATGTGTGATTTTGCTTTTATATGGTGACTCTTTCTACCAGGAATTCGCTATACAGTACATGGTCCGATCACCCTCTCCAATCTCATAAGAGTGAAATTTTTACCATTTCATATTTAACCAATACTGCATTAAATATCACTCTAAAGTACTGTAATGTTGCATTTTGAGTGTAATGGTGAGTGAGCGAGTGATGCTGATGTGTCATGTCACGTACCTTACCCACTAAACACGTCCAGGACACATGAGCCCATCCTTTCACACCCTTACTAACACAGAGGGAGGCAGTGACACAGCCACCAGTTCAAGACAGGCCACTCTCCTGGGGTCCCAGCCAACACCCCCCCCCCTCCTGTCTTCCCACTTGGCTGGGGCCTCCCTCCATGACTCACAGGTTAACCACCCACCACCATGCCTCACCAACAACTCTCCACTCATCTCCAAGAAAGCCAACAGCTCACATTCTAACACAATGTAAATAACAAAACAGTTATTGGCCAATCATTTTTCCCCCCAAAAAAATGTGAGGCCTTCATACATGCATGAAATGACTATTCACAAAGTATGAAAACATTTAATAAAAACTAAATGAGAAAAAATATGTGGAATTGGCAAAATCTGAGAATGAATCTCCATTATGTTATAGTGGGTTCGCTATGTGCAATTTCATTTTATGCACCATCATCCAGGAATACATCTTTCACATAAAGCAAGGGACACCTGTATTATATTCATGAGGAGGTGCTAAGTCCATATAGTGTAGGACAAAGTGCCTGGGAAATGGAGGTAATCAGACTTGATCCATGGAAGAGGAGGGCAGTTCCAATTCCTTAGACCAAGAGCCCTTCACTGCCATCAAAGCCTCCACCCCCCCCACCCCTCACTGACAAGCCAGAAATAAGGAAAACATCAACCTACCTCCCAACGGATCTCCACGAGCAGCATCAAACCCAGCAGAGACCAGGACCAGCTGGGGATCGAACTGGTAGGCAATGGGTAACACTACCTGCAGCATGGCAGATATATATTCTGCATCCCCTAAACCACTCTAAAATATAATATTAAACCAGTATATTAATGACAGTTTAGAGATATCTTTATTTATTATAGTGATTGATTTAAACATTAAAAATATGCTCATATAATATTTCATTAAAATTTATAACATTTGTAATAAAGTATGGAATAATGATTTCCCTTTAAATAATCGTACAGTGCTTAAATACATTACTTACAATAAAACATTACAGTACAGTAACATAAGATTTGTAGTATACATGCAGAACTCTTGCAAGTACAGTACAATTAAATTTGACTATCCAAGATTGTGATTGTCCAATGTTGTGACTATCCAAGATGGTGATTATCTAAGACAGATTATGTGAGAATGATAATTATCCGACACAATGATTATCCGTGAATTTATTAAGAAATGGATTAAGTTTAAAATAAAACAAGAAGTAGACTACAGATTACAGGTTCAATTTCAAGGTTTACTCTAGATTTACTCAGGTAGATGGCTACATACAACACTTGTTAAATCCACTTAGATTGGTGTGTTCTCAAGCCTGTCTCTCAGAGCCAAAAGAATATGCAGTCCAAATTTCACTAGTTTTATTTTTTAACACATCGGCCATTTCCCACCAAGGAAGGGTGACCCAGAAAAGAAGAAACACTTTCATCATTATTCACTCCATCACAATCTTGCTAGACTACACTACAGTTATAAAACCGCAACTTATCAACACCCCTCCAGAGTGCAGGCACTGTACTTCCCACCTCCAGGACTCAAGTTCAGCCTGCCGGTTTCCCTGAATCCCTTCATAAATGTTACCTTGGAAAGGCACTAAGCACATAGCAGTCTTACAGTGGCACACAGTAAAGGTGAGAGAGATGGCAGTGAGGAAGAGTGAAATTTGTCAAAAGGCTCTACTGCAGTCTAAATCACGAATATGCAAGTTTGTCTCTCATGAAAAGAATTATTCTGCATAACAAATTGGGGATATTAAAAAAAAAATGGCAAGGAATCACTGTACATGTACGCATTCTGTTGATACACATTGCTTACATTTGCTGCTTGAGGAATTGAGATTAATTAAGTACCGAGAAACCTCTGGAACCAACTGAACATGTGTACTTGGATAATCAAGAGTTGACTGTACTTGATGGCTAAATGTAATGTTGAAAAACTATTAATAAAAATCAATAACCAAGAATTTAGTTCTCTAATTTAACACTGCTGTCTAAACAAAATAGATTACACTTCAAAGAATAACAACTTTACATTACGTATGCTGTACTAATTAAAGAATAAATGCCTACTTTCTGAAACTTGACCAATAGAGTTAAGTTAAGAAGCTCATATCACTAGTCTCCTGAAGAGTAAGGTAGCAAGCTTTCTTCTTTAGTTTCTAAAATTAGTACACTAACACTACTTACCACCAGTCTCTCCTGTCTAGGTACCTTTTTCAACAAAGATACTTATGTTAGTAAACAGGCATAATTTAGAAAAACTTTACATGCTATATAATTACTATAATTACCTATTAATACAAAATATAATAAATAATTACAGATTTATACTATGTAAATAAAATGCATTATAATTTCTTTATACTTTAGCACCTCAGCAGTTTCTCAAAAGAAAGGTAACCCAAAGGAAAAACATCATCCATTAATGCTTGCTCACTAAAATTTTTTACAAAACTTGACACAAATGTGATCCAATGTTGGTGCATGTATCAAACTGTAATGTTGTTCCCTCCTCCCTTCCTTCCTGACTTTCAAAGTCCAGGCATCGTACCTCTCACCTAAAATTTAACCTTGACTGGTCAGGTTTTCCAAATCCCTTTACAGATCAGCATGACCACGATCAAACAATATCATATCATATATATACAGTGGACACCCGGTGTTCATCCTGCTCCAAACTCGCCCTTTTATGTAAGTGTATTTTTTTAAATGCTTTTGTAAGTGTATTTTTGGGGGTCTAAAAGGACTAGTCAACTTTACATTATTCCTTATAGGAATAAATTTGTTTGGTAATGGCAATTGAACAGCATTCTGGAACGAAAAAATCACGAAAACTGGTGGGTCCACTGTATATATTCCAAATTCATCCTCCGTAAACCATGCGTGTCGTAAGAGGCAACTAAAATGCTGGGAGCAAGGGGCTAGTAACCCCTTCTCCTGTATATATTACTAAATGTAAAAGGAGAAACTTTCGTTTTTCCTTTTGGGCCACCCCGCTTCGGTGGGAAACGGCCGACGTGTTGAAAGAAAGAAAGAATATATATTCCAAAGATCCCTCATCTCCACCTCCACTTACTTCAATCCAACACACACACCAGTCTCTGAACAACTTTCACATCCTCCTTCCAACAAAACCTTGGATGTCCCCTACATTCCTTTCCATCTACCCCCAAATGATACACTAACTTATTTTTCTTTTTCTTTTTACATGACGAAACCACCTCCAAAATCACTCTTTTGTTCTCTACAAGATAATAGTCACATAAGATCCTGATCTCATATATGACATTTTTCAACACACAGAAGGAATGGGGTTCAAACCTAAGGTAAGCCAGTACTAAAAGTAGCAGGCTGGGGCACTGCACTATCACTATACCATACCATTTATGACATTTTTATTATAAAAAAACAATGCTGCACACCCTAAAAAAAAAAAAAAAAAACTTTTTCAGTATTTATATTGTACCGTGAACCCCTGGTTTACGATAGTCTCCAAACTCGCCCTTTATGTAAGTTTATTTTTGTAAGTGCTTTTGTAAGTGAATTTTTAGGAGTCTAAAAGTACTAATCTAATTTACATTATTCCTTATGGGAATAAATTCGTTCGGTAATGGCACTTGAACAGCATTCTTGAACGAAAAAATGACGTAATCCGGGGGTCCACTGTATATCATTCCAATTTCATAGTGCCATTATACTCTTGATACAGTATTTTCCTTTTAATGTCCACATTTCCATACATTTCCCAACACACCAGAAACCTTTTCCTGTCAGTCTATGATTTGCTTTATTCTTCACAGGTTCATCTACTGACATACTCCTTCTCAAGTATCTAAATATGTTGCCTTCATCTCTTTATATCTAATCTTTCTGTCTCAATACATCTACTTATTTTCATCATATTACTCTTTCCATAACTTTCTTCCATAACTTCTGCAGCTTCTCTTCTATACAGTGGAACCCCGGTTAACGAACACCCCGGAAATCGTGCAATTATGTAAGTATAATATTGTAAGTGCTTGTGGAAGTGTATTTTTGGGGGTCTGAAATAAACTAACCTAAATGACATTTTTTCTTAAGGAAGTAAATTCGTTCGGTAATGGCACTTGAGCAGGCTTCTGCAATGAATTTTTTTTGTTAACCGGGGTTCCACTGTATCTCCCAAAAGAACCGAGTCATCTGTAAACAGTAATTATGGCAACTCCCACTTTGATGTTATTTACTGACACAACCTCACCCTACCACAACAAATCACTTATCTTGCAACCACAATTATTAGAATGCACATCAATGCAGTACTCTATTTCTGGTTCAGTAATATATATACAGTACATCACTGATTATTCAGTACTACTGGGAAGAGGGTGCCAGAATTAATAAAGTTATGGATAATCATGTTATTTTTATATACAGTAGGATCCCCGTATCTATGGGTTCGGTTTCTGCAGTTTCACTTACCATGGCCCGAAAATAATAACCCTTAATTTTCCTTAATAATGACACCAAAGTGTAACAGTTGTGATGGTGGAAGTTCTTCAAAGCATAAGAGAAGTCATGAAGTACTTCCTATCCATGAAAGTGTGTTAATTCTCAACTTATTGTGCGTAATCTATCAATTAAACTTTACCATAGGTATGTATGTAAATGAAAAATGACATTATATATAGAGTTCACTACTATTAGTGGTTTCAGGTATCATGGTAGGTCATGGAACATGTTCCCTGCAGATACAGGGGTCCTACTGTACTTCTTATTTTGCACCTTTCTTTTTAGCATTATCTGTTTAGGAGCTATGTATGTTTTAAATGTGTTTTTTTTTTTTTCCAACAAGTCGGCCGTCTCCCACCGAGGCAGGGTGACCCAAAAAGAAAGAAAATCCCCAAAATATAATACAGTGGTCCCTCGGTTTTCGCCGAAAATTCGTTCCAGAATGCTGCTCAAGTGCCATTACCGAACGAATTTACTTCCTTAAGAAATAATGTCACGTAGGTTAGTCTATTTCAGACCCCCAAAAATACACTTGTAACAGCACTTACGAAAATACACTTACATAAATGTTCGAGTTTGGAGATGCACGAAAACCGAGGGACCACTGTATAAATACATAAATGGTAATCCGATAGCTTTGAAGATGCCACGAAAAAATAAATCCTTTGTAAGGCCTTGAACAGCATCTGATGAAATATAAACCTTTATATAATATATATAAATCAAAATAAATCCTTAACTTAAAAGTTTATAGCTCTGACAAGTCATAAAACCTTTTTTTCCAAACATTCTTTTACAGAATGACTAAACAGTATGCACATCACCACTCTCAACTTCAGCATAGATTGTTCGAAAGGCAGTCCATTCTAATAAAAAAAAAAAGTCAAGTCAACCATTTGTTGCAATAAAATTCTCCACTTTCATGTAATCTGCAAAGTCTTATTTTTTTTTTCCTCAAGACAAAGGTAAACACCCTACACACAACAGCATCAACGCTTGTACCATTTCAGAACAGCATCATCTAATTCTGGTTTCACCGACACTTTCATATTTTTCCTTTCATTAAGTTTATCTGATTTCTTTCCAAAGACATATTTTGTATAATAGCCTTTTACATTTATTTTATTTTATAAACAATATTTTTCAGTCCTAATACTGTCACCATGCTCACTGGCTAAGCTACTCACAGTTGTTCTGTTATTTTGATTTCTCAATTATTAATTATTTTTCAGTTAGTCACTTATTGACAGATTAACACATTTTCTTTTAATTTTCTTATCTACCTTGAGAGCCATTAATGACTTCTCCAGGGAATACACAAATGGAGAAGGAGGTTTGAAAAACGAAATGAGGCACTAGAAATGCTGTGATGTGGTGTTCAGAAGAATACTGGTGATTGTCCGAGTGTGCCAACAAACAATAAGATGATCAGCAGCATGTGAACCATGTGGTGGCCAACTGCAGAAGGAACTAGTGATTTTCCAGTGATTACCGGATTATTCAACTAATTGCCAGATTGAACAAAATCAGTGGATAATGTCAGTTGCCAAATAATCAATGGCTTGCTGTATTTACCGATTTTTATTATCATCATCATTGTGACCGTATTCTAAAATTTTTAACCACCCCTAAAGATATTAGAACCTAACTAGATGTATGGCCAATAAAAAATATATTCATGTTCTGAAAGAAGCATTAGTTTTTTTGTTTACACTTCCATCGTAAATACAGTACCTTGTTCCATGGGATGTTGACATTATAGCCTTCCCCTGCACCTGTGCCAACTCGGTCATAGTTTGCATCTTCAGAGGAAGGAAAGAAGAGTCCGTGGTCATACCGGTGAATAGAGATGTAAAGGACATGTGGATCGGATTCGAAAGCATGTTGAATTCCATTTCCATGGTGAACATCCCAGTCCAAAATTAACACACTGTGTAACAGCAAAAAGAGAATAATTCACTAATGACTTGCATAATGGCACCACACCTAACTACCAAAGCAAATACAGTTTCTCTGTTTTAAAATTAACATTACAACGAAAATATGAAAAGATCATAAAAACTATAATTGTAAAATCATAAAAATTGGTTAGATTATAAAAAAAATTGATATTAGAAAAGATACCGAATATATAAAATCTAACATGTAGCAAGTGAGTACCCAAATGCATTTCACTGTTGCTCAAGTAAGCAACTAGCTAATCAAAACAGGAGTGCCCAGTCTCCTAAATAAAGAATAAAGATTTTATTTCTTTGTAAAGGTTACAATGTATAATTACTATTCAATATATCTCACAACACCATTCTTTTATGAAATAATCTTAAATAATTAATGCTTCCCTTCCTCTCCCTCCTGACTCTCTTTTCACCTCTCCACCTCTCTCTACCTTGGTGGAGTTAATATAAAAAAAAGTGGGAGGTGGGAGCTACAAAAATGATACACAACAGTATGGTTTAGAGAGACAAGTGAGCAAACATACAAAAGTATGAATGGTACATGTATACTGACAACCAATTTAGGTAAATGGACTCATTTTCTGCATTTGAATATTTATTTAGGGTGCAATTCACTTGATGGGACTTGCTAAAATTCCAGGCAAAAAGACATAGCCTTAATAAATATCTACTTTACTTTACTTTACTTTACGGTGGAACCTCGGTTTTCGTCTTTAATTTGTTCCAGAAAGTCTGACAAAAACCAAATTCAACGAAAACTGAAGCAATATTTCCCATAAGAAATAATGTAAATCCAATTAATCCGCTTCAGACACCCAAAAGTATTACCAAGAAATTCATTTTATAGAGAATAACTATAGTTTTACATACAGAAAAAAATGAGAAATAAGTATAAAGGACTAATGAAATGGATAAATGAACATTTAACATAACTTTTACCTTTATTGAAGACTCTTGTTGGCGTATGGAAGACGGTGAGGAGGGGAGAGGGAGGAGAGGTTATTGTTTGGAAGGGGAATCCCTTTCCATAAGGACTTCAGGTATCAAGTCCCTATCCGTGGTTATTTCCCTTCTTTGTCTTTTACTGGCACTAGGACCAGCTTGAAAGTCACTGGACCCCTGTCGCACAAAAAATATGTCCAGAGAGGTCTGTTTCTGGTGTCTCTAAGATTTGCCTAAAATGGGACAAGGCAGTGTCATTGAACATGTTGCAGACATGGCTTGCAACAGCTTTGTTAGGATGATATATCTTCACAAAACTTTGCAACTCCTCCACTTTGCACACATGTTCTTAATCACTGAAGAAGGCACATTCTTCCCTCTCTCTTCCTCCTCCTCTGAAGCAATTTTCTCAGCTGCGATCTGTTGCTGTTCCAGTTGAAGGTGTTGCAGCTCTTCAGTAGTTAGCTCTTCCCTGTGGTCGTCCACCAACTCTTCCACATCCTGGCCAGTCACATCCAACCCCATGGACTTTCCCAAAGGCACTTGGAACTTTCTTTGGCCCCATGGCGACTTATTTAGCAGTCGCACTCTATAAACAAGCACAAAAAACGATGGATTATTATGAAATGTTTCATATGAATACGCAGGGTAATGTTCACTCAACGAGAAACAAAGCCAGACTGACTCAGAATGCGTGTGTGGGATGTTTTGTGTGGGTGCGGGCAGGCGGACATGTTTGGTATGGCGGACAAAAACCAAGGTGATGAACGAAAACTGGGACAAAATTTTGACGAAAAAAAGTCATCGAAAACCAGGGCAAACAAAAACAGAGGTTCCACTGTAAATACTGCAAATGTGTCTATTTACCTACAAAAATAAGAAAGGTGGCAACTACATATGAATTTATACATTCAACATTCATGGCAGAATACACAAGCAAATAAATTACCGTTGGTATCCATACTGTCTGAGGGCATATTTGGCAGCAATAGCAACATTGTTATAAAAACAGAAACCATATGGATGGTTGTGCTCAGCATGGTGACCAGGTGGTCGAACTACACCAATGCCACTTAGGGTTTCACCACTGCACACACTATCCACAACCTGTAAGAGCAAGTGTAATCAGGGCCATGTCACAATAACAAATAGTAATTAATGAACGTATAGTATTCCAATTTACAGCAACATATTGCTGTACAAGGAAGAATTTAAACAATGCTGATAGAATGAATTAAATAAAGCTTAAAAGATATTTAACTATACTTAAGAAAAGAAGTATAAATTAGAATTCTTTGTTGCATGAATTATATATAAATATATTTTTAGTAACAGCTAAAAAATTGATCAAATTTATTAGGTCACTTTATATGTAGTTTTCATACCTGTAAGAGACTACCAACAGCTAGCAGAGCAGCATCATTGCTCATGGCATGGAAGTATATAGATGTGTATTTATCCTGCAGGTGCTTAAGCTCCTCTTCACTCAACAACCCCATGTTATACATGAAGTCCACATGCTCTGTGGTGTGTACAAGTTCCACTTCTTCCCGAGTAGCTCGGCGGGACTGAAAATTTGACAAGCTGCTGGTTTAAGGAAATAACGCAATATGTAATTCAATTAAATACTATGCAGTATAAACTAAAGTTACAATAACGTAGACAAACACTAACTGCTATATTAATACGTATAGTAGTAAGGATAATTATCTATCTTGAAAATTTCCATACTTTGTTTTCCAGAGTCTACTGAAATCATTTATTAAATCTTTGCTGAAATAAGCTATAATTCATATATCTAATGAAATCCAGTTATTAAGAAGAATGACCGTTACTATATTTACCTGGAGAACACTGGCTCGGTCTATAATGCCATAGTGAGTCAGGTACTCCCAGATTTTTGCTGTTCTTTCAGGTCTTTCTGGATGTTCACTGAGAGAGTAAATTTGTATACATCAGATTTAGGAGATAAACAATTTGATATATGTATGCACATAATATACAGTAATTTTTTTATTGATGAAAATTACAGAATTTGTAATTCAGTAAATTGAGTATGTATTATACAGTATTTCAGAGAAACTGAGGCCACCGTGAAAGCAAGAGATTCCTGAATTAAAAATAAAGAGAAAGTCATTGAAATAAAATTAAGCAGCAAACTGGTACACTGTCTAGCTTCAAGCATCACAATGCCTTTTGTCTGCACTGATGTTAACCATAAGCTGAACAATTTTGTTTCCCATTCATAAAAAAAAAATAGTACAGGGAAAATACATAGAAAATAATTATATCATTCATGATCTAGCACATGTGAAACAAATAGTGGAGAGTTGACCAGAAGAAAACTGAAATAATCTGAAGGTTGCCCGATGCTGTGAGGGTGTGTCAGAGCCGACCAAATGTCTAGGCCAGACCAAAGATCTATAGCACTAATAAGATGAGATGGAAGTAAAATTACAAAACTACAAAATGGTTTCCAGAACTTAAAAAAAGTTTCCAGAACTTAAAAAAAGTAATAAGAAAAAACAAGAGAAATGAAAACACACATGTATAAGGTCATGTGTAATAACTTAAACCCACCAAGAGGCCAGAATTATAATTTGAGGAAAAGGTGCTGCCAAATGGAAACTAGAATTTTTCTTTACAAACAGTGGTAGAATACTGAAATGGAATCAAAGTAGTAAATACTGTATAACAAAATTAATTCATGTTGAGACAACCAAATATTAAGTAGTGGGTCCAAGAGCTGAAATGCTCTCCCTAGGATACACAAACCATAAATGACTCGTAAGCATAACAAACAAAATACTAAGTGCCATTACACACAAAACAATTCCTGTAAATGATTCATGCAGATTTAACTCTTCACAAAAACAAATACAGTGGACCCTCGGTTTTCGTTCACCTCCAAACTCAAACAATTATGTAAGTGTATTTTTGTAAGTGCTTTTGTAAGTGTATTTTTGGGGGTCTGAAATGACTAATCTAATTTACATTTGTCCTTATGGGAACAAATTCGTTCGGTAACGGCGCTCAAACAGCATTCTGGAAAGAATTTTCAACGAAAACCGAGGGTCCACTGTATAATCCTCTTATAAAATCTCAGCAGTGCCTTGCTTTACACCTCTCTTCACACAACCTTTCTACTACATACCTTGTTCTACAGCCTCTTCATACATAACCTTTCTATTATCTTGTTCTATAGTTCTCTTTATACATAAGCTTTCCACTGCCTTGTTCTACAGTAATTTCATACCTAATCCGGTTAACGTACTGCCTACCATATGAATTATTTGTATGTGCTTTTGTAAGGTATTGGGTCTAAAGGTCTAATCTATTACTATTCCTAATTAAACTGTCCAACGTAGATTACGTTTGCTTGTCAATATTTGAAAATAAATTGTCTTTTTTTTTAATGAAGAGTGCATTGTTGTCATTAAATTTAATACTGCACACACTGGGGACAGACCATTCTAATCTAGCAACAGGCATCCAGAAGCATTGAACTGACACTTGGTACATACGTATTACGTGGCTTAGGTTAAGGGAATAAATTCGTTCGGTAAAAGCACTCTAACAGCATTCTGGAACGAATTATGGCCGTTAACAGGGAGTCCACTGTACATTATGAAAAATGGGCTTAAATGAAAGTGTTCCTTTCCTTCCTAAATTAACCCTTTGACTGTCGCAACCCCTAATCCTGAGTGCTCTCCTGTTGTCGCAAAATTTGAAAAAAAAAAAAAAAAAAAAAAAAATTCTTATGAAATGATAAGAGAATCTTTTCCCGATGGTAATGACACCAAAAGTATGAAATTTGATGGAAAACTTACGGAATTACGCTCTCGCGAAGTTAGTGATCTCGGCGATATATACGCATCTGCAATTTTGCCGACTTTGAGCCTTATTTTCAGCCACTTCCATTGTTCCAGTCGACCAAACTCATAGCTACATGTATTTCTTTAGAACTCCATTTGTTCTATCGATTGAGTACAAGAAACCACCAATTTACCGATTTCAACTACCCAATAAAGTGGTCAGAAATTGGCAATTTGGCCAATTTCATGCAAAATAAAAAAGTTGTCAATTTCAAAATAGGGTCCAGAATAAACAATGCAGACATTCCTGGCACTAAAATAAGATGTTATCTGTTCATTAGTCATGTCTTTAGGCCCCTCTTATATTACACTCTTGCTTTCTATTTTGATTTTTTATTCACACAAAAAATTAGAAGATTTACCGTTATGCAGACTATTGCATTATTGTAAAAAGGGTATAAATAATATCAGTGTACTTGTGAAAGAATATTAGACTCGCCAATTGATGTGTATTGGACGCGTGGCGTGATTTGTTTACTCTTGAACATTGCAAAAATCGAACATTTCCCCTAATTTGAGCTCAATTTCAAGGTCGTTTTCATCATGAAACTAATCAAAATCATCTATATTTCTGTAGTATGTTTTCCATTCTATCAAATGAGACCATAAAAAAGAGAATACAACCATAAATACTATACGAAAATACACCTCAAAGATGGCGTTTTAATCCCAAAAAACGGTCAGTTTTTTTCTCATTATGCACTGTGTGCTGCAGAATTTTTTTTATACAGCACACACTGACCACACAGACACATTCTCTCATATGTGGGCCTACCAGCTTTCTCCCGCTTGATTTAAAGCCGCTAGAATTTGTGAGTATATATACGTCCGAAACAGTGGCTCGTAAGACGTATATATACGACCGAAATAGTCAAAGGGTTAAAGAGAAGAATACAGATCACAGGCATTTGAAATAATCACTAATTTAATTTTAAATGGAAATAAAATACAGTGGAACTTCGGTTTTTGTTTGCCCTGGTTTTCGTCGAATTCGGTTTTCAACGACTTTTTTGTCAAAATTTTGTCCCAGTTATCGTTCAATACCTCGGTTTTCATCGGTCTGCTGTACCGAATGTGTGAATATCAAAATGGTTGCCAATGTGTCTTACTTACCAACCGAACGTGTCCGCCTGCCCGTGCCCACACAAAGCATCCAACGCGTTCTGAGTCAGTCTGGCTTTGTTTCTCGTTGAGTGAGCATTACCCTGCGCGTTCACCCGAAACATTTTGTAATAATCCATTGTTTTTTGTGCTTGTTTATTGAGTGCAACTGCTAAATAAGCCACCATGGAGCCAAAGAAAGTTCCGAGTGCCAGCCCTTTGATAAAGAAGGCGAGAAACACGATAGAATTGTGTCTTTGGGGAAGTCCATGGGGTTGGATGCAAGTGGCCAGGATGTGGAAGAGTTGGTGGATGACCACAGGGAAGAGATAACCACTGAAGAGCTGCAACACTTTCAACTGGAACAGCAACAGATCACAGCTGAGGAAATTGCTTCAGAGGAGTAAGAGAGAGGGAAGAATGTGCCTTCTTCAGTGATTAAGAACATGTGTGCAAAGTGGAGTGAATTGTCAAGTTTTGTGAAGAAATATCACCCTAACAAACTGTTGCAAGACGTGTCTGCAACATGTTCAATGATAATGCCTTGTCCCTTTTTAGTCAAATCTTAGACACCAGAAACAGACCTCTCTGGACAGATTTTTTGTGCGACAAGGGTCCAGTGCCAGTAAAAGACAAAGAAGGGAAGTAACCCAAGACAGGGACTTGATACCTAAAGTCCTTATGGAGGGATATCCCTTCCAACCAATAACCTCTCCTCCTCTCTTTCCCCTCCTTGCGTCTTCCATACGCCAACAAGAGTCTTCAATAAAGGTAAAAGTGATATTAAATGTTCATATATCTATTTCATTAGTCATTTATATTTATTTCTCATTGTTTTCTGTATGTAAAACTATAGTTATTCTCTATAAAATGTATTTTTTGTTAATACTTTTGGGTGTCAGGAATGGATTAATTGGATTTACATTATTTCTTATGGGAAATATTGCTTCAGTTTTTGTCAAATTCAGTTTTCGTCAGACTTTCTGGAACGAATTAATGACAAAAACCGCGGTTCCACTGTATAGGAAACACAAGTAAGCCATAATTACCCATATGAATGTGAATGACATTTTAAAATACTGATGAGTAAGACATGCTCAACACTAGGAATCTTTCATGATGAAAAAGTTCACTTCCGCTGCAGGTTCCACCAGCTAAATTCAGGGATGAATTATGATCTTGGAGACAGCAGACTGAGTAGTAAGGTAGTATGAGGTAATCAGTCCCTCAACCTTGATGGAAGAAATCCTGGAGACAGTAGATGAAGTGGACAGGCTAAGAGACTGAATATCTTTCACAAAGGCTGTGGAATTGCTTACCTCAAACTAACTCGCCACAACATCTACTCTTTTCAGGATTGTAATACATCCCTCCAGCTAAGACAAAATGCTTTGTCAATAACAATAGTACATAGTATCAAACATGAGTCTTACTCATCAAATTGATAGAATTTTATAGTATATTTATAATACTTCAGATTAAAACTTTGATACTTGTAAACCATACATATTCTATTTTCATTAAATTTGCTTGTGTAGTTCCAAAAATTTAAATGAACAAAACATCCTTGATAATACAAGTACACCATGATTTACCTAAAGTATGCATCAGGCTAATATTAAACAATACATTAAATACTTGGCAAACTTCCTATGTAATACATACAAAAAATTGTGAAAATGTTATTATGTTCTACTTACACTTCATACAAACTTTTATGACTGCTCATGTCTTCATCATATACCAAGCTGAGTTTAGCTTCAAGCAGAGGTTTAGTCCTTTCTGAAAATATTACATGAACAATTCAAACCACCATAACTCTATTAATTTAAAATAATTTAACTGTCAGACTGTCCAGAACCTTTGATATACCCTTAAGTTTTGAGTGTCTACTGCAGCTCAGCCCTGGGCCAGGCTTTTCTGGTGCTTATTTGGTCAACTAGACTGTTGCTGCTGGTGTCCTGCTGGCCACATATCCATCACAGCCTGGTTGATGTGGCACTTTTGGAGTTTTCTCTTGAGAGGAAAGACAGGGAATTTTCATATAAATGAGTCTAACAGTGTTATATAGTACAGTCATACCTCGGTTAACGATATTAATCTGTCAGAGAGGGCGTATCTGTAACCGAATCAATCGTTATCCGAATCAATTTTCCCCATAAGAAATAATGGAAATAAAATTAATCCGTTCCAGACTTCCAAAAGTAGTAAAATAAAATATTTTTAAGAACTTTTTGACATTAAATAATACACAATTTAATGACCATTAAAGAAATACATGTAAATATAGTACAATAACATGTCACTTACATTTAATGGAGAGTTGTTGATGTGTGGAGGACGGGAGGAGGGGAAAGGATGGCGTATAGTATGTTAGTGTTTGGAAGGGGAATCCCCTTCCATTAACACTGCAGGTGGCAAGTTCTTTTCTGGGGTTACTGGCCTTTTTCTTTGAATGCTACACTCCCTGCATGCCTGCTACACTCCCTGCATGCCTGCTACACTCCCTGCATGAGTGCTACACTCCCTGCATGAGTGCTACACTCCCTGCATGAGTGCTACACTCCCTGCATGAGTGCTACACTCCCTGCATGAGTGCTACACTCCCTGCATGAGTGCTACACTCCCTGCATGAGTGCTACACTCCCTGCATGAGTGCTACACTCCCTGCATGAGTGCTACACTCCCTGCATGAATGCTACACTCCCTGCATGAATGCTACTCTCCCTGCATGAATGCTTCACTCCCTGCATGAATGCTTCACTCCCTGCATGAATGCTTCACTCCCTGCATGAATGCTTCACTCCCTGCATGAATGCTTCACTCCCTGCATGAATGCTTCACTCCCTGCATGAATGCTTCACTCCCTGCATGAATGCTTCACTCCCTGCATGAATGCTTCACTCCCTGCATGAATGCTTCACTCCCTGCATGAATGCTTCACTCCCTGCATGAATGCTTCACTCCCTGCATGAATGCTTCACTCCCTGCATGAATGCTTCACTCCCTGCATGAATGCTTCACTCCCTGCATGAATGCTCACTCCCTGCATGAATGCTCACTCCCTGCATGAATGCTCACTCCTGCATGAATGCTTCACTCCCTGCATGAATGCTTCACTCCCTGCATGAATGCTTCACTCCCTGCATGAATGCTTCACTCCCTGCATGAATGCTTCATCCCTGCATGAATGCTTCACTCCTGCATGAATGCTACACTCCCTGCATGAATGCTACACTCCCTGCATGAATGCTACACTCCCTGCATGAATGCTTCACTCCCTGCATGAATGCTTCACTCCCTGCATGAATGCTTCACTCCCTGCATGAATGCTTCACTCCCTGCATGAATGCTTCACTCCCTGCATGAATGCTTCACTCCCTGCATGAATGCTTCACTCCCTGCATGAATGCTTCACTCCCTGCATGAATGCTTCACTCCCTGCATGAATGCTTCACTCCCTGCATGAATGCTTCACTCCCTGCATGAATTCTTCACTCCCTGCATGAATGCTACACTCCCTGTATGAATGCTACACTCCCTGCATGAATGCTACACTCCCTGCATGAATGCTTCACTCCCTGCATGAATGCTTCACTCCCTGCATGAATGCTTTCTTGGGGCCCATGGTGGCTTATTTAGCAGTTGCAAGCACTAAAATCAGTGGAATAATGACAATATACTGGTATGAATGCGTGGGTGGTGGTCACTCGCACTTGTAAACAATAGCACACTGACGCTCCCTGGAGTGCCCGCACAGCTGGGCGCCACGCGGACGCGTCCGGGACGAATATCGTAAACCGAAGCAATCGTAAACCGAGTTAATATTTTGACGTAAAAATGTATCGCTAACCGAATTTATCGTTATCCGACGCCATTGTTAACCGAGGTATGACTGTATTAGGAGAGAGATTAGCGAATTTTGTGTGCAGTAGTCTAGGTGGTACTAAGGTTCCAATATCCCCACCCCACCTTCAGAGTGCAGTAATGAACTTTACATCTCTATGACAAGTCTGGCTAACTGGTTTTCCAGAATCCCTTCATAAGTTACCCTGCTATACAATAAAAATGATTGTATCTCAACAGAACACAGGAATGTTAAAATACTGAATGGCCACTATGTTTGGAGAAATTACTCTATAAATGTAGTGCATGTCAAGTAAACATAAGTAAAAAAATCTTGGAAAAAAAATAGTGCATGAAAGATACATACATTAATATTTCCAAGAAATAAATAAACATTAGAACAATCAATTATTCAATTTTATTTAACTTACCGTTTTGCTTCAGCTGAGTAAGTTTTAACCTAATCTTCTCCAATAGCTTGTGTGACTGCACAACATGAACATTCCTGGTTGGAAATTTGTAAGGTCTGGCATCAAGGCCAAGAAAAGTCAGGGAAGGAGTATGTCTTGCTTTGACAGTCTCACCAGACTCTTCCTGCACTGAAAATGACCCCTGATACTGGAAGCACTTCCAATATGGCCGTTGCACATAAATAAGATTTAGAAGCGACTCTCGCAAGCTGCAAGACAAATAAACAATGATTTATTCATGCCAGGATGTGCAAAACCTGATGAATTAAAAATATATTGGCACTACAGCTAAAATAGTATGCACTGGTATATATGATGAAGGTTGTTCATTACTTTACAGTAGCTGCATCTTACTATCTACTATCAAACAGAAAATGTGTAAATTGTCTGAGTCAAGATCCAACAAGAAATTTTAACAAGTTTAGGAATTTCCCAATCAATTGTAAATTATTTCTTATAGACTATGAAACATGCTTTCAATTTAGCTTTTCATATAAATTAGCATTTTAAAACCATAAGTTTAAGGCAGGTAAATATATGTAAACTGCCTGAAATGTTATACATAACTATGGGCTTTTCCATGCAGAAATAAACACTAAACCTTTTTTCATGACACTAATGTTTTTCTTGGAAAAATGTATAATTTTTATTATTAGTTATATTATTATTATTACAGCTACAAAGCCTATTTTTAATGTTAAGAATATCCATTTCATTCATGGGCAGGAAATCCATAAAATGTTTTTGTAGAATTTAAAGTACAGTGGACCCTCAGTTTTCGTTGAAAATTCTTTCCAGAATGCTGTTTGAGTGCCATTACCGAATGAACTTGTTCCCATAAGGACAAATGTAAATTAGATTAGTCATTTCAGACCCCCAAAAGTACACTTACAAAAGCACTTACGAAAATACACTTACATAATTGTTCGAGTTTGGAGGTGAACGAAAACCGAGAGTCCACTGTACTTTAGTTTCAAACGGATTTCCAAAAATTAATAAGTACTAGAGGCAAGTGTGTTTAAAGTACCTGAGTGATGGTTCCTTGATGGGATCCAGCAGTACAGGGCATGAATCTCCAAGCAGTACACTCAGTGTCATTGCTGCACCCTCTGCTAAGGAATCCAGACAATAGCCTCCCTGCGAGTTCAATTTTTGTTTTTTAGATTATATAATCATAGATAAACACACAACATTCAGCATTTATTAAAACAAAAAATGTCTAGAGAGGTAATGTATTGTATTAATTTATTTGTCTTTCATTCTGCATACACCACCATTCTCACATTTTGTACATATCATTTACTTTCCACTATGTTTAAAGATTCTCATATGCATCAAGCATGTTATGTATATCCTACCTCAAAAATTACTGCCACTCTTCCCTGGGCAAGTGTCATTAAACTTGAGGTGAGGTGGCCATAGAAGCCTGGTGACACTTCCATTTCTCCCTGCCATAACAAAAACACAGGATTAATACAAAAATAAGACGAAACATTTCAAAATAGTTGGCAAGCACTACATATAAAGAAATATCATATAAACTATGTAGTAACTGTATAACTTTCACATTTAAATACCAGTGTATGTGTTACATATAGTAAACTGGTTGGCTACACTAGAGCACAAAAGAGCCTATGTGGGAGGGGAAACAAAATAAAAATTAAGTTAATTTTTGGATTTATTTCTCAGAGATGAGACAGTTGTGAAGAAAGTAACCATGCAGCAGTCTACAAGGTCATGCAAGGATATAATGAAAAATAGATTGCTATGTGCAAGTTATCCTACGGGACAGTAAATGACTAACAAATTAGAAACACTGGCAGATCTCAAATTCAAAGCACTATTGTTGTAGACATTCATTACCAACTATATTTCCATATTGTATTGTAACTATTGCAAGATCTTTTCAAAGCATTTTACTTAGCAATGTTTGCCTGTATTTATAAACCTAACCTAAATTTATGGAAAAAAAAAAATAGTACAGTGCATTAATAATTCACATTCACAATATAAAAAGGAAACTAATAGTAGACTACAATAATGCAGACAATGTAATAAAGTGTAATAGCATCAGTGCCTTTGAGTTTGTCCTGAAGCCATAACAGTGGTGCCCTTGTTAAAAGATGTGCTTATTTATTACCCACTTGCTTAAACTTACCTTACGATCACCTAGTGAGGAATCAAAGCCAGCTGAGATCAAGACCATCTCTGGTGCAAACTAGAAATGAACAGATATAACCATATCCATTACTCAAGTAACATCCCTCACAGCACCTCGGTACATATGCCAATTTTTAATGAAAAAATCTAATACATATATGATACAAGAGATCCAAAATTAAACATTTAGTTTTAAAGTCATCAACCTGCCAAGGTAGTATCTAGATATCTGTGAGTGAACATTGATTCCCAGTCAAAGTTAGAGGCTGCAAACAACTATCTGACAGATTAGTTGAAAATGGTATAAAATACACATGTGCAACAACTGAGTATTTTTATTGTCGAAATGTTTCACCTACACATTAGGCTTCTTCAGTCAAATACAGACGAGGCAGCAGAGGCAGTAGAAATGAAAAGATGATGTAATCAGTCCATCACCCTGAAAGACAGTTTTGAGGTGGTCAGTCCCTGAGTTCAGCTCTTTGGAGCTAAACTCTTCTCCAGGCTGAGGGACTGACCACCTATAAACTATGTCTTCCAGGGTGATGGACTGATTACACTGTCTTTTCATCTCTACTGCTTCTGCTGCCTTCTTTGTATTTGACTGAAGAAGCCTAATATATAGGTGAAATGCTTTCAACAATGAAGATCCCTAACCGTTGCACATGTGTCTTACTCATCAACTACCTGAAAACTCAAACCCATTCCTTCAAAATAGATGAAAATTTACCGATAAAGAGCAACCATATATTTGCAGCCTATATTTAAGTTTATTATGCATTTTATATTCTCCCCCAAAAAAGTCTACAGCCTTGTACAGAGTTCACAGAACGAGTTCTATCTATCTCTCGGTCTGATGAACTTCCATCCAAAGTAATAGCCAGATCGAAGTTAGATACAGTAATAAATTGCAAGTTGATGAGTGAGTCTTGGCATCAATTAATGTACCGAAGTGAAGATGGAAAACAGAGACATCAGTGCATGTAGCAGCAGATGGAATGAGAATACCAACGAGTTTTAGATAACAAAGACACAAAAGCAGTAACTGTAAACCTTATTCAGACAATTTTTTTGCCCACACAGAAGGTTATTTTAAAGTTAAAAAAGCTGCTGTGCAGGCAAAACATTGTCTGCATAAAATTTCCCTCTGCTACTCTTGTCAGTATCATCCACAAGTTGGCACATTTACATTTATCAAAGTTCTAACCTCAAAACATCCAATTGCAGCATCATACCCTGCCGAAACAATGATGAGCTCAGGGTTGAACTGAAAAGACAAGTACAGTGGACTAGCAATACAGTCTCACACTAATAAAAAGAAAAAAAAAGATTAAAACAGGGTGACAAAGATAGATATATCTATATACAGTGGACCCCCGGTTTTCGTGATTTTTTCGTTCCAGAATGCTGTTCAAGTGCCATTACCAAACGAATTTATTCCCATAAGGAATAATGTAAAGTAGACTAGTCCTTTTAGACCCCCAAAAATACACTTACAAAAGCATTTAAAAAAATACACTTACATAAAAGGGCGAGTTTGGAGCAGGACGAACACCGGGGGTCCACTGTATATAGAGAGATTGAGCACGTGTGTGTACGTGCATAAACATTCAGTACAGTAAACCCCCAAGTTTCGAGAGTCTCGCGTTTCATGAATTTCGCCTTTCGGCAACTTTTTTTGTCAAAATATAGCCTCACGTTTCGTGATTTGCCTCGCGATTTATCGGTCGTACGGAACGCGTCCAAGCGGCCTCCCAGCATCCGCACGCACACAAAGGCGCCCCACACACCATTAAGAGTCAGTGTGGCATTGTTTCTCAGCGAGTGACCATCACCCAACGCGTTCATAAGATACACTTCGTAATAGTATTCCATTTTCTTTTTGTGCTTGCAACTGCTAAATAATCCACCATGGGCCCAAAGAAAGCTCCTAGTGCCAGCCCTTTGGTAAAGAAGGTGAGAAACACGATAGAATTAAAGAAAGAAATCATTGCAAAATATGAAAGCGGAGTGAATGTGGCCGAGTTTGCCAGGATGTATGGGAAGCCCCATTCAACCATCACTTCCAATGTGGCGAAGAAAAGGAAATCAAGGAAGCTGTTGTTGCGAAAGGGGTAGATATGCTAACAAAAAACAGATCGCAAATAATCGAAGATGTTGAGAATTTGTTGTTGGAGTGGATCAACCAAAAACAGTTAGTAGGAGATAGTGTTATGCAGTCGATAATCTGTGAAAAGGCAAGGCAGCTGCATGCCAACCTCAAAGAAAATGCTTGGAATGAGTGCTGATGTTATTGAATTTAAGGCCAGCAAAGGCTGGTTTGAGAGATTTAACCCTTAAACTGTCCACACGTAGATATACGTTCACTCGCGAAAGTGACCGAATTTTTTGAAAAATAAAAAAATCGTTTTTTTTTTTAAAATGAAGAGCACATTTTTATAAATAGGATAGGCTAAAAAAAAACATTTTAGGGCCAGTACTTACCGAGATATAAGCCCGTGAAGTTGGTGCTAAATGATGTGGTGTCGGCAAAATGGAGCACTGCGACACAAATATTTGTTACTGAATTAGTAATCATACTGTCACAAACACACATGTTCACACTGATAAATAAATTTGTACACCTGGTTCAATCACTTACTATTGTTTACATATATATACAAGGTATTTACAGGTCCTATTTATGTTTCTAGAAGTCCACCACTGTATGATACTCGAAGAAGCATGGATTCATACAGAGTGCCACTCCACATTGCTGACACATGAATCGTGTGTCTTTTCGCACTTGGGGTCGCTGTGTACTGTAAGCACACACAACACACTTTTTCTGAGAGTACTTCTTCTTTGGAGTAGATGGTAATGGTATCAGGCAGTGACAGTTAGGGATAATTCGGTTGGGCACTTCCCCCTCTGGTTGTGGAGTGACAGGTCACTGTTGTGGAGTGACAGGTCGCTGTTGTGGGGTGACAGGTCGCTGTGGAGTGGGAGGTATAGGTGTGGTACCATACTTTCTCCCTATCTGCTTGATGACATTTAGGGTGAATTCTGCATATCGTTGTCGCTTCCCAGTCTTTATTTCATACATGTTGAAGGCATTGAGCATTGCAATGTCCACAAGGTGGAAAAACACTTTTATATACCACTTGCGACTCCTACGCACACAGTCAACAAAGCCTATCATCATGTCACACTTGTCGACTAGTCGCATATTGTTTGTATAGTCGATGACAACAGCTGGCTTTTCAATAGGTTGATTGTTGAGCGTGCTCATTCTGTCTGTTTGTACCATCTCGTTTCTGTGGATGGTTGACAGCAATGTCACGTCCCTTTTATCATGCCATGACAGTGCCATGATGTCATTGGCATGAAACGCCTGCACTACACTTCCTCCAGTGAACTTTGGCATGTGTTTTCTATTTCTTCTCACTGTTCCACATATATCAGTATTGTTCACACGTAGGAAATCAGCAAGCATAGGGCTTGTGTACCAGTTGTCTGTGAACAATGTATGGCCCTTGCCAAGGTATGGTTGCATCATCTTGCGAACAACATCACCAGAAATGCCCAACATGCGCCTGGTATCATCAAGTGTATTTTTACCTGTGTAGATAATGACATCCAACACAAGACCAGTCTCACAGTCACACATAACAAACAGTTTTATACCAAAGCGATTACGTTTGCTTGGTATATATTGTTTGAATGACATTCGTCCCTTGAACAGAATCAAGGACTCATCAACAACAATGTTCTTGAATGGATAAAAGTAGGCACTGAATTTTTGCTTGAGATACATAAACAATTCCCGGATTTTGTAGAGGAGGTCATTTCGGTTTGGTGTATTCCTATCTGAGAAGTGCAACATTCTCAGCAACAGAAGGAATCTGTTGCAGGGAAGGAGGTCTCGGAAGACTGGAGTGTAATGAAGTGGTCTGTGGACCAGTAGTTTGCTATATTGTTCTTATATGTGTGTGGCATAAGCATGACAGTGCCAAGGAATAAATACATTTCAGCCACAGTTGTATCTTTCCACCTGCGCAGCCGTGACGATTCTGAAAAATCTGCATGGTCCATTGTATACTGGTAGTACAGGTTGGTCTGAGTAACAATCAGGTTCATTATTGGCTCATCAAAGTATAGTTGAAAATAGTCTAACTCTGTAGACTCATTTGTGATGGGACAGTGTGGCATGATGCCACTTCCACTGCCATCAAAATTGAAAGGATGTGGCATGAATGGTGTATGTTCAGTCCACTTCCATTCACGATCAAATGGCGCAGGGTGGACCTGTGGCATGGGACGTGGGGAGCAGGAGGGACGGGAGTGGGGCCAGCACATGATTGAGAGGGTGCCTCGTGGTCCTTTGTCTGTCCACACACCGCGCCACGAGGTCCAGGCACCATGCCACCCACCACCTCTTCCTCCATCCCAGCATACTCTCCTTCATTATCACTTTCACTATCAGTGGCTGGGGTTTTGGATCGTGAACTGCCACGACCCTTGCCTCTGACTGCATATGGCACACTGCCTGAACGTAGGTAATGACGCCCATAAGTACGTTTCACTGGGGAATAATGATAATCACTGTCACTCGACGAATCGTCTATGGGCATAAAATCGATTTCATCATCGTCACTTATATCACCTTCACTATCGTCACTATCATAACACATGGAAAATGCTAATTTCTCTTGCGGAGCTGCCTTTGGGTAGTAACACTAGAAACCCCAGAGGTGCTGGGCTGAGGGTCTGTGGCCACACTGGCCACACCAGATGTGCTGGGCTGAGGGTCTGGTATGGCCACACTGTCCACACTGGCCACCCCAGAGGTGATGGGCTGAGGGTCATCTGGGTTGTCATCAATAGTTTCACTAATTCCTTGATTATTAGTGGCTATATCACTGTCAAATCCACTAAGCTCGCGTTCTCTATCACTTTCCGAGAATAGTAGTGTTAATACGACGAGGCGTGAGTGAATCACGGGGGTGTGCCATGATGTTGACCCAAGATGGAGCTGAAACTAACTGGGGCTACCATGCGGTACCCTGGTGTCCCCGATTTTTTTCATACTGCGCACACTGAGGGCGCAGACCCATTCTCTCATGTCTAGGCGACTCAGGCATATTGCACTAAATTTGAACGAATGTAAAATAAAACGTAGATATACGTTCGGTCACTTTCGCGAGTGAGCGTATATCTACGTGTGGACAGTTTAAGGGTTAAGCAGCATAGTGGCATACACAGTGAGGCAAGGCATGGCGAGGCTGCAAGTTCTGACAAATGTGCGGCTGAAAAATTCATGCATGAATTCAAGGTGTACATAGAGGATGAAGGATTCCTCCCCCAACAAGTGTTCTATTGTAACGAAACAGGCCTCTTTTGGAAGAAAATGCCAAAGAGGACCTACAACATGCAGAAGGAAAAGGCACTGTCAGGACACAAGCCTATGAAAGACAGGCTAACTCTCTTGTTCTGTGGTAATGCTAGTGGGGATTTCCAAGTGAAGCCTTTACTCATGTATCACTCTGAAAATCCCAGTGTTTTCAAGAAAAACAGTGTCGCCAAGAGTAAATTGTGTGTGATGTGGAAGGCTAACAGTAAGGCATAGGTCACAAGGAAAATTTTCCTTGATTGGTTCAGTGAAGTGTTTGGCCCGAGTGTGAAGAAATACCTCCTGGAAAATAAATTGCTACTCAAGTGCCTCCTGGTAATGGACAATGCTCCTGCTCATCCTCCAGACTTGGATGACCAAATGGTGGAGGAGTTTAGTTTCATCACAATGAAGTTCTTGCCCCCTAATACCACTCCTCTCATCAAGCCCATGGACCAGCAGATCATTTCAAACTTCAAAAAACTCTACACCAAAGCAATGTTTCAAAGATGCTTTGATGTGACCTCAGACACTGAATTGACCCTACGAGAGTTCTGGAGTGATCACTTCAATATCCTCAATTGCATAAACCTTATAGGTAAGGCTTGGCAGGGAGTGACTTCCAGGACTTTGAACCCTGCTTGGAGAAAACTGTGGCCAGATTGTGTCCTCGACAAAGATTTTGAAGGGTTTGAGGCTGACCCTGACAACCCTATGCCAGTTGTGGAATCTATTGTGTCTTTGGGGAAGACCATGGGGTTGGATGTGAGTGGCGAGAATGTGGAAGAGTTGGTGGAGGACCACAGTGAAGAGCTAACCACTGAAGAGCTGCAAGAGCTTCATCTGCAACAACAACAAAGCACAGCTGAGGAAATTGCTTCACAGAAGGAGGAAGAGAGGGAAGAATGTGCCTTCTTCAGAGATTAAGGAGATTTGTGCAATGTGGAATAGGATGCAAAGATTTGTGGAGGAACATTGCCTTAACAGCTGTTGCAGGCCGTGTGTGCAACATGTTCAATGACAATGTCTTGACCCATTTTAGGCAAATTTTAAAGAGATGCCAGAAACAGCTCTCTGGAACAATTTTTTGAGTGACAGGGGTCCAGTGACTCAAGCTGGTCCTAGTGGCAATAAAAAACAAAAGGGAAATAACCCCGGATAAGAACTTGGTACCTAAAGTCTTTATGGAAGGGGATTTTCCTTCCAAACAATAGTGTAACTTCATCCTCTCCCCTCCTCCCGTTTTCCATACACCAACAAGAGTCTTCAATAAAGGTAAGTGTGATGTTATTATTGTTTTATACTGATTACAGTGGTACCTGACTTACGATATTTTTTTATTCCAGAATGCTGTTCAAGTGCCATTACCAAACAAATTTATCTCCATAAGAAATAATGTAAAATAGACTAGTCCTTTTAGACCCCCAAAATTACACTTACAAAAGCATTTAAAAA
>WNWK01013097.1:0-56755 GCA_009830355.1 Cherax destructor | reverse complement strand
AAATCTTTGACAAAATGAAAAAAGCGGGGGGGATATAGTGCTGGAGTGGTTGGTATTTTTTTTTAATAAATGTATGAAAGGGGGAAGGTACCTAGGGATTGGCAGAGAGCATGCATAGTTCCTTTATAAAAAAGGGAAGGGGGGATAAAGGGGTGAAAAAATTAAGGGAATAAGTTTACTGAGTATACCAGGTAAAGTGTATGGCAGGGTTATTATTGAAAGAATTAGAGATAAGACAGAGAGTGGATTGAGATGGAAAAGGAGGCTTTAGAGTGGGTAGGGGATGTGAGACAAGTGTTTACAGTGAAGCATATATGTGAACAGTATTTAGATAAAGGAAAGGGGTTTTTATTTTTTTATGGATTTAGAAAAGGCATATGATAGAGTGGATAGGGGGAGCAATGTGGCAAATGTTGCAAGTGTATGGAATAGGTAGTAAGTTATGAAGGCTGTAAAGAGTTTTTATGAGGATATGAGGCTCAGGTTGGGGTGTGTGGGAGAGGGGAATTATTTCCCGGTAAAAGTAGGTCTTAGACGGGGATGTGTAATGTCCCTTTTTTTAAAAATTTATAGATGGGTTGTAAAAAAGAAAATGCTGGGGTGTTGGGGGGGGGGTGGGTTTAAAATTTGGAAATTAAATCAAAATGGGAGTTGACACGTTTTTTTGCTGATGATACTTCTTAGGGGAATTCTAAAAAAAAGTTGCAAAGGTTAGTGGACGATTTTGGGGAGAGTGTGTAGGTAAAAATTTAAAAAGTGAACATAGATAAGAGAAAGGTGATGAGGGTATAAAAACGATTTAAATAAAGAAAAATTGGATATCACAGGGGAAGAGGATTATGGAAGAAGTAAATGTTTTCAGATATTTGGGAGTTAGTGTCAGCGGATGGGTTTAAAAAGGGTGAGGTTAACCATAGTTTGATAAAGGGAAAAAAAGGTAGGGGGCATTGGGTATCTGTGGAGACAAAAATGTTATCCATGGAGGCAAAAAGGGAATGAGAAATCAGTGGCCCCTGGTTTTTGCAAAAAATTTTTTTCCAGTGCTGCTCAAGTGCCATTCAAACGAATTTATTTTTAAGAAGTAATGCCCGTAGGTTAGTCTATTTCAGACCCCCAAAATACACTTGAACAGCACTTGAAAATCACTTACTAAATGTTCGAGTTTGGAGATGCACGAAAACCGGGGGGCCACTGTATAGTGGTACCAACACTCTTATATGGGTGTGAAGCATGGGTTGCAAATGCTGCAGCAGGGGAAAGGGTGGGGGCAGTGGAGATGTCCTGTCTAAGGGCAATTTTGTGTAAATATTATGCAGAAAATTCGGACAGGGGCCCCCGTATTGGGCCCTAATCCATTCCGGAGCTAGGCCTTAACCAACTGGCCGAAAGTCGAACCATTATTTCCCATAGGAAATAATGTTAAATTTTAATCCCAAAACCCAAAAAAATTCACAAAAAACCTTTTTAAAGAATAACTATATTTTTTCATACACAAAAACATAAAAACATATTAAATTTATAAATTTACATTTAAAATAACATTTACCTACCTTTATTGAAGAGACTTTCTGGCACCGGGAAGATAGGGAGGAGTGGGGGGAGTGCTTAGTGTTTGGAAGAGGAATCCCCTCTCCATTAGTCCTAATGGAGAGAAAAAGAGGGGTTAAGAGAGTGGTGAAGCAATGTAAAAGAGAGCAAATGAGAGAGTGGGTAGATGTTATCAACAAATGTTGTTGAAAATAAGATAAAGTTTTGGAGTGAGATTAATAAGTTGAGGAAGCCTAGGGAACAAATGGATTTGACATTTAAAAAATAGGAGAGGAGAGTTATTAAATGGAATTTAAAGATTATCGGGAAGATGGAGAATATTTTGATGAGTTGTTAAATGTTGATGAAGACGGGGAAGCTGTGATTTGTGTATAGGGCAAGGATGAATAACATCTTGTAGGAGTGTGGAAGAGCCAGTTGTGAGTGTGGGGGAAGTTCGGGGAGGCAGTGGGTAGAATGAAAGGGGGTAAGGCAGCTGGGATTGATGGGATAAAGATGAAATGTTAAAAGCAGGTGGGGATATACGTTTGGAGTGGTTAGTGCTATTATTTAATAAATGTATGGAAGAGGGTAAAGGGACCTAGGGATTGGCAGGGAAAAGTGTATTGTTCCTTTGTATAAAGGCAAAGGGGACAAAAGAGAGTGCAAAAATTATAGGGGAATAAGTCTGTTGAGTGTACCTGGTAAAGTGTATGGTAGAGTTATTATTGAAAGAATTAAGAGTAAGACAGAAAGCAGGATAGCAGATGAACAAGGGGCTTTAGGAAAAGGGAGGGGTGTGTAGACCAAGTGTTTACAGTGAAACATATAGGTGAACAGTATTTGGATAAGGGTAAAGAGGTTTTTTTGGCATTTATGGATTTGGAAAAGGCGTATGATAGGGTGGATAGGGGCAATGTGGCAGATGTTGCAGGTGTATGGAATAGGAGGTAGGTTACTGAAAGCAGTGAAGAGTTTTTATGAGGATAGTGAGGCTCAAGTTAGAGTGTGTAGGAGGAAGGGGACTATTTCCCAGTAAAAGTGGGCCTTAGACAAGGATGTGTGATGTCACCGTGGTTTTTCTATATTTATAGATGGGGTTGTAAAAAAGTGAAAGGAGGGTCTTGGCAAGGGTGTGGGGTTAAAAAATAAAAAATTTAAATACAAAGGGGAGTTGCCCAATTGCTTTTTGCTGATGACACTGTGCTTTTAATTCTGAAGAGAAGTTGCAGAGGTTGGTGGATGAATTTGGTAGGGTGTGAAAAAAGAAAATTGAAAGTGAATACAGGAAAGGGTAAGGTGATGAGGATAACAAAAAGTTAGGTGCAAAAATTTGGGATATCAGATTGGAGGGAGAGAGTAGGAGGAGGTGAATGTATTCAGATATTTGGGATGGACATGTCAGCAGATGGGTTTTAAAAGGATGAGGTGAATCATAGAATTGATGGGGAAAAGGGGTGAGTGGAGCACTTCGGTCTGGGAGACAAAGAACTTTGTCCATGGAAGTAAAGCAGGGAATGTGAAAATAGTTATACCAACACTCTTATATGGGTGTGAAGCATGGGTGATGAATGTTCAACGAAGGGCTGGGGCAGTGGAGATGTCTGTCGAGGTCAATGTGGGTGAATATAATGCAGAGAATTGGGTTTTGGAAAAGGGGAGGGGCGGGATTACCAAAACTATTATCCAGAGAGCTGGGGAGGGGGTTGAGGTGGTTCGGACATGTAAAAGAATGGAACGAGACAGAATAACTTTGAAGGGGGTATAAATTGGGGGTGGGGGGAAGGCGGGTTAGGGGTGGCCCAGGAAAAGGGTTGGGGGGGGGGGTAAAAAAGGTTTTTAGTCGAGGGGGTTGGACTTTCCGCAAGCATGTGTGAGCGTGTTTGATAGGGGGTGAATTTGGACAAATGGTTTTTAATACTTGACGTGCTGTTGGGTGTGGCAAAAATTTTTGAAGGGATTAGGAACCGGCAGGCGGACTTGAGTCCTGGAGATGGGAAGACGGTGTCTGCACTCTGGGAGGGGGTGTTAATGTTGCAGTTTTATAACTGTAGGAAAGCACCCCCCTGGCAAGACAGTAGGAGTGAAATGATGAAAGTTTTTTTTTTTGGGCCACATTGCCTTGGTGGAATCGGCCCAGTGTTTAAAAAATAAAAAATATATAAAAAAAAGAAAAAAAAGGTATATCAGCAACACTTCCAAACGGCAGACTCAATGTTTCCGCGGTGAGCATTCAGTGCCCCTCGGGCCCCATATATCGGTAAGTACTGAGCCTAACTTTTTTTTTTGCTATAACACTTAGAAAAATGTGCTCTTTATTTCTATAAAAAAAATATTTTTCAAAATACAGTGGATCCCGGTTAAAACCCCGAAATCATAAATTATGTGTATAATTTGTAAGTGCTTTTGAAGGTTTTTTGGGCGCTAAAATGGACTAATACTTGACATTATTTTTTAAAGGGGAGAAAGTTCAGTTGGCATTGAGCGGTTTTGGAATGAATTTTTTGTTCTCGGGGTCCACTGTATTTGGCACTGGGGTAGTAAACGTATACTATATACATTTGGACTTTTAGGGGTTAAACCAGTTCTGTTCACAGATGACTCCCTTATGTATTCCCCCCAAACCCAATTAAATGGACCCCCGAGTTTTGTAAAAAATTTACTCCCCGAAGTCTCTCAACACTATTACCCACAAACTCCTTTAAAAAAAAAATATCACGTAGGGTTTGTCTATTTCAGACCCCCAAAAAATACTTTCCCCATGCATTTAAAAAATTTTAATACTTACATAACTTTCGATTTCCGGGATTCTTTAACCCAGGGTCCACTGTACTTAGTAACATGAAACAGCGAATTCATAAAAAATCAAACTGGATGACGACCCAAAAAACTTACTCTCAATATAGACAAAGCCTACTTCATGTTTTAAACACAACATTTAAACCCCTTTTGGGGGGCGACAGGCCTTCTCAGGAAAGTGTTCCGGGGTCAAAATTTTGGAAAAAAAAATTAATTTTTTTGTGAAATGATAGAGAATCATTTTTCCCATCATAACGCCACCAAAATTATGAAATTTGATCGAAAACTAAGGGAAAGCCCAAATTACGGTAGCCCAAAACCCTTTCACTGGGATTTTGCCCACTTTGAGCCCCTTTTTGACAAATTCCAATGTTTCAGTCCCCAAAAAATTATAGCTTTTCGCTAGAACTCCATTTCTTCTATCGATTGAGTACAATAAATTTGCCTTTTACCAATTTCATCTACCCAAAATATTGGTCAAAAAATGGAATTTTTCCAATTTCACAAAAAATTTCAAACGATGCCAATTTAAAAATAGGGTCCAGAGTAAAAAAAAGGCAGACAGGCATAAAATAACATGTTCTCTGTTCATTAGTCACATCTCCGGGCCCCCTGTTCCTTTACTTTTGTTTTTCATTTTAAATTTTTTATTCTCAAAAAAAAATAAAGTTTACTGTTATGTATACAACTGCTCATTGAAAAAATGGTATAAATAATATCAGAGCACTTGTGCATGAATATAAGACTCCCAAGTTGATGTGTATTGGAGGCATGGTGGGGTTTGTTTACTTTTTGAACATGGGGTAAAAATCGAACATTTTCGCTACTTTGAGCTCAATTTCAAGGTACTTGTCATTTGGTTTATACCAATCAAAATCATCACTATTTCTTAATATTTCTTCCATTCTATCAAAAAAGACCAAGCAAACGGGAAACCCTCAATAAATACCATACGAAAATCGACCAAAGTCGCTGTTTTAAACGAAAAAACGGTCAGAGTTTTTTTTCTCATTATCAGTGTGTACTGCAGGATTTTTTTTACTGGGACACTGACCACACAGACCCATTCTTTCATATATATGCCTACCAGACGTTTTCCTTAAATTTAGGCCGCTAGAATTTGGGCATACTAGGACGGCACCCAAATCCTGCTCGTAAAAAGTACTAGTAAGGCAGTCCCCCAAAGGGTTAAATATCCAGCTAAACATATTGATAAATGGTTCACCCATTACAAGACACACTGGGGCAAATTTCTAGGTCTCCACCTTGATTGTAATCTTAAATTTCAGACATACATCCAGGATATAAATGAAAATGCCCAAAAACAATAGGCACCCTTTTCCCAAGATACCATACTATGTACCCCAAATGGTTTTCCCTTTACTAGATGTTACTTCAATATCCCCTTACCTTACCTATGGTATTTGCCCCGGGATTGACCATGGTCAGTCATTTTAAAACCCTTTTAAAAACCCCAACAAAAAGCAGCAGTGGGGGATGATCACAAACCCCCTGCAAGACAACACACCACCACTCTTAAGGGCTTGAACTTACTTAATATGCAAAAATGCACATATAATATTGTGTCTACTAAAAACAATTCATGACAGAAATGACAGGTTATAAAGATCGGAATGTGTTTATGTCCCTAAAACAAAAGTGCTGTATATTTTTTTTACCCCTTTCCCCAGAAAGCTTTTATTGATGAGTTTTTTGATTTTTTTGGGAAAGGCAGACTGCCATTCAAGCAGTATATACCAAGCAAGTATAGTTATACCAACACTCTTATGGGGGTTGTGAAGCATGGGTGATGAATGTTCCCGAAAGGCGGGGAGGCAGTGGAGATGTCAAGTCGGGTCAATGTGGGGGGAATATAATGCAGAGAATTGGATTTTGGGAAAAAGGGAGGAGGTGCGGGATTACCAAAACTATTATCCAGAGAGCTGAGGAGGGGTTGTTGAGGTTTGGGACATGTAGAGAGAAGGGAAACGAGACAGAATAACCAGTGTATAAATCTGTAGTGGGGGGAAGGCGGGGTGGGGGTTTGGGCCCTGGGAAAAGGGTTGGAGGGGGGGAGGAAAGGGGTTTTTGTGTGCGGGGGGCTTGGTTTCCAGCAAGCATGTGGGGCCATATTTGATATGAGTGAATGGAGACAAATGGTTTTTAATACGACGTGCTGTTGGAGTGTGAGAAAAGAAACATTTATAAAGGGGATTCGGGGAAACCGGCAGGCGGGATTTGGGGTTCCGGGAGATGGGAAGACAGTGTCTGCACTCTGAAGGGGGGGGTGTTAATGTTGCATTTTTTATAACTGTAGTGAAAAAAGCCCCCCTCGGGGAAGGAATGATGGAGTGAATGATGTTGAAAGTTTTTTTTTTTTTGGGCCACCCTGCCTTGGTGGGAATGGGCCGATATTTTAAAAAAAAAAAAGTAGTGGACCCCTGAGGTTTGGTCGGCCTGAGTTTTGGGCCCAGTTCGAGTTTTCATTGCTTTTTTTCAGCCCAAATTTTTTCCCCACTAACCGGTCTTTTCCCCCTAACTATCGGCCCGGGTACCAGACCTGTCCGCCTGCCCCTTGTGTGCTTCCCCCCGTGCAGGTGCCCACGAGCCCAGCCCTAGCTTTGTTTCCTTGAGAGAACATTACTCAGCGTGCTCATTCAAACATTTCACATTAAATTTATTTTGTTTACGGTTTAGTGATTGTCACGGGTAAAAATAAAGCCTCCATGGGTCCAAAGAAGCTTCCTAGTGGTACCCCTGTGGAAAAAAAGGTGGAACACCATTGAAAAAAAAGGAGATAGTAGAAAAATATGGGTTTTACGGTGAGTAAAGCTTGCCAGGATGTACAAAAAAAACCAAACCTACTACCCCACCTCTATCCTGGAAAAGAAAACAAATCAAGGAAGCTAATATTGAAAAAGGTGTTGACATGTTTGCCAAAAATAGACCACAAACAGTGGATGAGGTTGAGAAATTGTTGGGGTGTGGATCAATGAAAAACAGATAGCAGGTGATAGTGTTTCCATGGCAAAAATTTGGAAAGGAAAAGGCAGTTGCATGCAGATCTTGTCAAGACAATGCCTGGAACCAGTGCTGATGCGAGTGATTTTAAAGCCAGCAAAGGCTGGTTTGACAGATTTAGGAAACGTAGTGGCATACAAAAAGTGTTTGGGCAGGGTTGAGGCAGCCAGTTCAGACACACGTGCTGCTGAAAAGTTTGAGTAAATTTTAAAATTCGAGACAATAAAAAATTTAAACCCCCAACAAGTGTTTAATTGTGATGAAAGAGACCTTTTTTTAAAAATCCCAAAAACAGGACCTACTTTTCTCAGGGGGAAAAGGCACAGCCAGGACACAAGATTATGAAAGATAGGCTAATTTCATGTTGTGTAGTAATGCTGTGGGGTTTTTAAAAGTGAAGCCTTTACTGGTGTATCACTTGAAAATCCCAGTGTTCAAAAACACAATGTAAAAAAGAATAATTTGTGTGTTTTGGAAGGCTAACACTGGGCATGGGTCACGAAGGCAATTTTCCGGGAAATTTTAAATGGAGTGTTTTGGTAAAAATACCTACAGTAAAAGAAATTAAAATCATGTGCCTCTTGGTACTGGACAATGCTCCTGCTCATGGGCCACAACTTGGAAGACTATTTGTCTGATGAATTCATTTTTATAAGAGTGAAGTTTTTGCCTCCTAACACCACCCCCTCATCCAGTTTCATGGACCAGCAGGTCATTTCTAATTTAAAAAACTGTACACAAAAGCATTTTAAAAAAAGGTTTTAAGTGACCTCGGACACTAATTTGACCCTAAGAGAGTTCTAGAAAGATCACTTCAGTATCCTCCATTGCATAAGCCTTTTTTAGGTAAGGCTTGGGAGGAAAATGACTTGGGGCTTTGGTCTCTGCTTGGAGACAATTGTGGCTGGATTGTGTCCAACAGAGGGGGTTTTGAAGGGGTTTTAGGTTGACCCCGACCCTGACGACCCTGTGCATGTTGTGGAAGGTATTGTGGCATTGGGGAACTGCTTGGGGTTGAAGGTGAGTGGCGAGGATGTGGAAGAGTTGGTGGAGGACCACAGGGGTAGAGCTAAAACCCCTGAAGGAAACTGCAAAAAGGGTTCATCTCCAACAGCATCAGACCCCAGTAGAGGAAATTGATTCCGGGGAGGAAGATGGAAAGGGGGGGAATTCTTTTCAAAAGATTAAGGAAATTTGTTCAATTTTGGGAAAAAGGTGAAGACATTTGTTGAAAAACACCACCCCCAACAAGCTGAAGCAAAACCATATCTGCAACATGTTCAATGGCAAAACCTTGTCCCACTTCAGGAAAATGAGAACACCAGAAACAGAGCACTCTTGACAGTTATTTTTGTGACAGGGGGCTAGTGACTCTCAAGCTGGTCCTAGTGGTTAAAAGACAAAGAAGGGAAAATAACCCCAGAGAGGAACTTGTTATACTGCAGTTTAATAACAAATAATGAACAAACAAAACACTCAGTGAGTGAGTGGCGGGCGGGCTGGTTGCCGGGTCAGACACAACATCTTGGGGTCTTGATACAAATGGATTCTTCAACACTTGTCCAACCTTTCGACGAAGACCTACTTCGACTAGTGGATGGTACCACTATGACCCCCCCTCTCCTGCTTTGCCTCACCTGTCTACAGTATATAAGCAACTTTTATTGCCCTATGCTGTACTTACTACAAGATTGATGGACTGAACACATCGACTCCAGGCCGAGGGACTGATTACCTCAAACTCCTCCTCTCCTTACAACTTTCTACTTTGTATTGGACTGATGAAGCCACTGTGCTGTGAAACGTTTAATAACAAGCGCGGGCAGGCGGACAGGTATGGTACGGGCCGCTACATGAGGGAAATATTTAGTGAAAAAAGCACTCGTTACATGATTTCACCGTTATATGGAATCACATCTAGTCGAGGGACCACTGTATTATTATTATTATTATTATTATTATTATTATTATTATTATATAAAGAGAAATATGTAGATAGAGGAATCTTGTAAAACATTACTTATTCATTGCAGTGAAGACGATCTGCAGTGGCTCCTGGATGAAAGCAGAAGCAACTACCCTCAGACAGCCAGCTTTCAGAATGATTGGTGAACGAGGTTAAGGATGATGACAAGACGACGGGCACTGAAGATGAGGGTGAGGCAGGTGACACTCTGGCCGAGGAGGTATCTGACGACAACACAGAAAGAAACTTGTCACATTCACAAAGGTACGAGTGAGGATCACATAATAATGTACCATATTTTTTTCTACTGGTAATAATGTGTGGAATTTCTCTGTGCATAAGTAATTTACTTTTATTATAAAATTTGAATATTTTTCTGTTAAGGCCCCAAAAAAAAATTTTTTGAAACTTCTGGGTGTCTGGAATGGATTAATTGAATTTACATTATTTCTTATAAGGAAAATGGTTTTGGATTTCATCGATTTTGGTTTTAGTTAATCCCTCTGGAATTGATTAAATACGAAAACCAAGGGTTGACTGTATTTGTTATTGTGTACTCAAAATACTTGTTACTTTCCCTGACAATATTTTCCATCAATGGCTGGTCAAAGAATAGTTCAAAGAATTCCAGTTCATTTGCAGTGTTTCCAAGGGTAGGATTCCACTTTGAGTGTCGTTAACCCTTTGACTGTCGGAGGCCCCTTTCTGAAACTGTCATTCTATGTCGCAAAATTTTGGAAAAAAAAAATTAATTATTTTTTCTTATGAAATGAATTTTTTCCCGATGGTAATGACACTAAAAGTACGAAATTTGATGGAAAACTTAGGGAATTACGCTCTCGCAAAATTAGCGATGTCAGCTATATATATGCATCGGCGATTTCGCCGACTTTTAGCCCTATTTTCGGCCAATTCCATTGTTAAAGTCAACCAAAATCATAGCTATTTCTTTAGAAGTCCATTTGTTCTATCGATTGAGTACAAGAAACCACCAATTTACCGATTTCAACTACCCAATAAAGTGGTCAGAATTTGGCAATTTCGCCAATTTCATGCAAAATAAAAAAGATGTCAATTTCAAAATAGGGTCCAGAAAAAACAATGCAGACATTCTTGGCACTAAAATAAGATGTTATCTGTTCATTAGTCACGTCTTTAGGCCCCTCTTATATTACTCTTGCTTTCTATTTTGATTTTTTATTCACTGAAAAAATAGAAGATTTATTTTTATGCAGACTATTGCATTATCGTAAAAATGATATAAATAATATCTGTGCACTTGTGAAAGAATATTGGACTCACCAGTTGATGTGTATTGGAAGCGTGGCATGATTTGTTTACTCTTGAACATTGGCAAAAATTGAACATTTCCGCTACTTTGAGCTCAATTTCAAGATAGTTTTCTTCACGAAACTAATCAAAATCACCTCTATTCCAGTAATATGTTTTCCATTCTAGCACATGAGACCACGAAAAAGAGAATACAACCATAAATACTATACGAAAATACACCTCAAAGTCGGTGTTTTAATACAAAAAAAAAGTCAGATTTTTTTTTCTCATTATGCAGTGCGTGCTGTAGGATTTTTTTTATACTGCGCACACTGACCACACAGACCCATTCTCTCATATGTGGGCCTACCAGCTTTCTCCCGTTTGATTTGAAGCCGCTAGAATTTGTGAGTATATATACGTCCGAAACACTGGCTCGTAAGACGCATATATACAACCGAAACAGTCAAAGGGTTAAACTGATGGGGATTGGGAACAAAATTGGGATTTTGCTGCCAAATCCCTGATGCAGTTTGCTGGTGGATACTGGACATCATAAGCTGGTTGTGGTTGTGGTGTGGGGCTGGATAACACTCAGCTTTATCCTGGATCTGATGAGTCAGTGGCATGGGTCCCAGCCTGGGCAGGTACATCATGCATGTCCATGGCACTACCACCATTACCAACACCTACTGACGCCTGTGGTCTATCCATACAAAGTGTAGCCACATCATCCTCACAAAAAAATGGTTATAATTGACCATAATTTTTAAAGGGGTGGATGGATAAGCCAGCGGAAGGCCTCGGTCAGATGACCAAAAGCTCCAACGGCGGGTCATCATCTGACTAAGACCCACGTCAGGAAACACTTGTCCTGTTTCCTGATGAACCTTACCTAACCTAACCTCACTTTCAGTGTCTATTTCTGGAGTAGGGCCATGGGATTGTACTCCGGGATGTAATGCGTCCCCTTGGAACTACATATGGAACACTACCAGAGTGCATGCAGCAGCATACATGCTGACACTTCACTGGTGAATATGATTCATCACTATCACTACTCGAATGGTCATCAAGAGCAATAAAATCAAAGTCCACATCACTATCATCACCATTACTCAAGTCTGAGGCCTGGCCAGGCGAAAATATTAGTTTTCTCTTGTGACGAGGTACAATTGAACGTGAGGTTGAACATCGTCAGGATTTTCCGAACTATTTTCAATATCCTGATCATTGCTTTCAGTCACAAATCGATCAAAACCATAGAATTCCTCTTCATTTCCACTTCCATCACAGTCAGAACTATCAGTTAGGAAGAGGAGACTCTCAATTCGCCTCGGAGTGAGAGCTGCCTTACCGCGAGGCATGGTGAACAAAGGTTACTGAGGCGGCATTTCCACAGTGTCATGTGGGCACCTAGATTTTTTGTTTACTGTGCACACTCACCACGCAGACCCATTCTCTTAGATGTAGGCCTATTAGCCTTCTCGGGCTAAATTTGAGGCCGCTAGAATTTTGGCATAGTACTATGGTTTGGATCCTCACCTCAAAGCTGTAGAACTATGGCTTTAACCCTGAAAGGGTTAAAGCCATATAGAATGACTTAACAGAATATTCAAGTCTTTTGTGTTCATTGTAATTCATCTAATCCTCTTTAAGGGGGGCTCCTTGTCGCGGTAAAGAGGCTATCAGTCTGAGGAATTGGACCTCTTGGTCTTCTTCCTCAGACCGAACCTAATTTCTCCCCAATCCCCCCTCCCCTCTTCCATCTTCCCCATCCTCCCTTTTCCCTTATTTCCTTCCCATTTTTACCCTGGGAGATTCTCTCCACACGCATTCTAGTTCCTAGGTAGGGGGAAGGGTACCGTTGTCCAATCCCATTCCGTTGAGATTCTTGGCGGTGGTGTAGTTTGCCATGGAATCTGGATCGCCAGGGAATGTCCCGATCCCTCTCCGGTCTCCGGGGGGTGGCCTTGGGTATCTTTCGGGTGACGGGTGTATTTCTGGAGGCCACCTTTCAGATTCTGGGGGTGGTGGCCGAAGGTGGTATGCTTTGTGGCGGATATCCGGCCGTTCTCTCTTTTGTCCGCCGAGGTGGCTCGGTGGATGTGAGGTTGCTATCCCAGATTGCTGGTTTACTTGAATGAAGGGTAGGGTATGGCACGGGTTCCATGCAGCATCTGCACTACTTGCAGTGTTGAGGTCCTCTTGGGCGCGGAGGGGGATTTACGCCCCTTTCATTCCTCCTAGGAGCTATTCCTCCACGTTCCCCCCTTTTTTTTATTCTTTTTTTTTTTTCTTTTCTTTTCTTCTTTCTTTTAATTCTTAAAAACAAAAAGAAAGAAGTAACCTAACCATTGATGCCCTAATCTGTGAACCTACCCCTGGGCCCCTTGATACCACACCTAGTTCTGACCCTACCTTCTTAATGGACAACTCTTCGGACAACCCTAATACCCCTGTACCTCTTGCTGGTGCCGGTTTGTCACCTGCTTCAGGTACCGGGGACCCGACTGGCCCTTTCGATACGTCTGACCTTCGCTATTCTCTGACCCTGATTCCGGCTTCTCCCTTAACGGTGCAACAATTTTCGAATTGCCCGCCCGTCACACGTCGGACCACCCCAGTTCAACGCACAAACAACCACGACCCTTACATGATAATTCGACACTTCCTTCTCGTTCGTCTCAGAAACGACTAGCTCGTCGCGCACTCCCCTTAGACACTTTGTTTCACACTCCTCAATGGACGAAATTTTTTACTCTACGACTGACTTCTCCTAATACCTATCTTTCAGATCATAGTATCGGTAAGGCTCTGCTACGCCATAATGGTAAAGATATCTCATTTCACGCTCTCAAGAGCGGCACTCGCATCATCACGGTCCAGAATGCTGGCCAAGCTCGAGATCTTTCTCTTCTTACAACCATAGATACTGTTCCTGTTACTATTGACAAGCATCATTCCCTCAATTCTTGTTGTGGTTCTGTCATTTTACCCCACACCATTGTCCAACGGAATTTCCAGACATGTGGTGATGACATTTTAGAGCAGCTTGAGCTCCAAGAACTCCCTATCCTTAAAGTTGACACTTTTGTCCAACCTGCCAATAAGCGAAGACGTTATCCTTGCAATATAGCTCGTTTAACGTTTGACTGCCGAGAACTTCCATCTTCGGTCTACATTGCAGGTCAACGTTTACAAGTTCAAAAGGTGACCCCTACACCTCAGCAGTGTAGAAACTGCTGGCGTTTTGGTCATCCAGCGAAATATTGCAGGTCCATGGCCGAATGCCCAGTCTGTGGTGCTGATGACCATGCCAGTTCTTCTTGTACTCTACCTCCCTCTTGCCTTAACCCTTTGGGGGTCGGTGCCGTACTAGTACGTTTTACGAGCAGGGGTTGGTGCCGTACTAGTACGCCCAAATTCTAGTGGCCTCAATTTAAGCAGAAAACGTCTGGTAGGCATACATATGAAAGAATGGGTCTGTGTGGTCAGTGTGCGCAGTATAAAAAAAATCCTGCAGTACACACTGCATAATGAGAGAAAAAAAACTCTGACCGTTTTTTTCGATTAAAACAGCGACTTTGCAGTCGATTTTCGTATAGTATTTATTGATGTATTCTCGTTTTCTTGGTCTCGTTTGATAGAATGGAAGATATATAACAGAAAAAGAGATGATTTTTATTGGTATGACAATGACAAGTACCTTGAAATTGAGCTCAAAGTAGCGAAAATGTTCGATTTTTGACGATGTTCAAGAGTAAACAAATCACACCATGCCTCCAATACACATCAACTGGTGAGTCTTATATTCATGCACAAGTGCTCTGATATTATTTATACCTTTTTTACAATGATGCAGTTGTATACATAACAGTAAATCTTCTATTTTTTGTTAGAATAAAAATTCAAAATGAAAAGCAAAAGTTATGGAACAGGGGCCTGGAGACGTGACTAATGAACAGAGAACATATTATTTTAGTGCCAGGAATGTCTGCCTTGTTTACTCTGGACCCTATTTTGAAATTGGCATCGTTTGAAATTTGTGTGAAATTGGAAAATTGCCATCTTCTGACCACTATTTTTGGTAGATGAAATTGGTAAATAGGCGGTTTCTTGTACTCACTCGATAGACGAAATGGAGTTCTAGCGAAATAGCTATAATTTGAGGAGACTGAAACATTGTAATTTGTCGAAAATAGGGCTCAAAGTGGGCAAAATCGCCGATGCGTAAGTGTCATGGCTACCGCTAACTTCGCGAAAGCATAATTCCGTTAGTTTTCGATCAAATTTCATAATTTTGGTGGCGTTATGATCGGAAAAAGATTCTCTATCATTTCATAAGAAAAAATTAATTTTTTTTTTTCCAAAAAATTTTCGACCCCAGGAACACTTTCCTGAGAAGGCCTGTCGACCCCCAAAGGGTTAACTGTCATGAGGCACATCCATCGTATTCTGGCCATTGTCAGGTTTACCTGAATGAGTGGGAAATCCGTTGTCTCAAAGAGGCGGAAGGCTTCTCATATGCTATGGCAGTCTCTCATCTACGCCTTCAAGGGAGACTTCCCCGTATTTCCTATTCTTGCATTGCTAAACGTCGCCCCGCTTCTGGGGTCCCAACTTCCACTGCTTCCTTTGTGGTCGCCTCATCCTCAGTCACCCCTGTCTCGAATCCTTTTGATGTTCTTGGCTCCGAGGTCCCTACCTCTGCTTCCCATACTATCCACACTCCTTCCTCTACTGACTCGCACAGTTCTGAGTCTACACGTTTTAGTCCTTCACCTAAACCTCAGCACCCCCCTTCTTCTCATAAGTCCGGCAAAAAATCCCTACTGCCAGGTTCTTCGCCTCCGACTCGTTCTGTAATGTGTGTGGAGGTTCATCCTCCTCCTCATACACTACCTTCATCCCCTGTCCCCTCTCAAGCCCCTTCGACAGTTTCCTCTTCTATCTCCTCGCCCTCTACTTTAGTACAGTCTATAGACTCCCCGATAGTTGCTCACTCTTCTTCCATTTCTAATGTAGTCCCACATTCTGCATCTTTGACTTCCGAAACACTGGAAGCTATTGCAGAATATATTTCAGAGACTGGAGCGATGATGGACACTACTCCACTTGAGGTTCATCATCTCTCTTCTTCGTCTCAACCCCCCCTTCCTTCACAACATCCTCCTCCTTCTCTGATTACAGGTTTTCCGCTGCCTCCACACATGGACTTTTCTAACCCTAGTCCATAGATTCCTCTCACTTCCACTTATATCTTTCTCTCCATAAATCATGGCTTATTTGCAGTGGAATATCCGAGGCCTCAGGGGTAACCGGGGTGAGCTTCAGGTGTTGCTCTCCCAGTTTTTCCCTGTTGGGGTCTGTTTGCAAGGACCCAAATTACAATCCACTGTTATCAGGCTCTTTTCAGGCTATGATTTGTTATATTCATCGGATCCTTTTTCCGATGGAACCTTTAACGAAAGTGCTCTTCTTATACGTACTGGTGTTCCATACCGTCAGCTCTATGTTCCTTCTTCCTTACATTACACTGCATCCTGTATCCACTTGAATAAGTGGTATACACTCTGTTCTTTATATCCCTCCCCTTCGCAGGCATTGTCTATCCCAGATGTTGATTTTCTGGTTTCTTCCTTACCGCCACCCCTTCTATTACTTGGCGATTTTAACGCACACCATTTTCTCTGGGGAGGGTTGCACTGTGACTCTCGTGGCATTCAGTTGGAGGCATTTCTTGCTTCTCTTCCCCTCCATGTTTTAAATACGGGTACTCCTACCCATTTAGATCCTCAAACTCATTCTTTCTCCTGTATCGATCTCTCCATCTGCTCTTCCTCAACAGTCCTTAACTTCACCTTTTCTGTCCTCCCGGACTTACATGACAGCGATCATTTCCCAATCATCCTTAAGTCCCCTTTGTTTTCTCCACCTCCTCATTGCCCACGCTGGCAATATGACCGGGCGAAATGGGACCTTTACGCACATCTTACTGCCTTTCATGAGGTTCCTACCGCGTCCTCCATTGATGAGGTTTTACATCTCTTTTTGTCCTCCATCTTCACAGCGGCTTCACATTCTATTCCCCAAACCTCGGGCAAGCATCCCCAGAAGTGCGTGCCTTGGTGGTCTCCTACTTGTGCTCGGGCAGTGTCTTTGAAATGCGCTTCATGGGGCAGGTATGGTATAACAGAACCACAGAGAGACTCCTTGATTTTAAGCAGAAGAGAACTATTGCTCGCCGTGTCACACTGATGCTAAACGCACTTGCTGGCGAGATTACATTTCTACTGTCACTTCGCTTCTCGAGGAGTGCAGTCTGGAAGAAAGTGCGGAAATTAAGTGGTAAGTTCTCTCCACCCGGCTCCTGTTCTTCAGGTTGCTGGTGTCGATATAGCACACCCTCTTGCCATTGCCACTGAAATTGGTAATCATCTAGTCCGCATATCTCAGGGGCTCCATCTATGCCCATCGTTCCTTTCTTCTAAGTCTGCCAGTGAGTTAAAGCCCTTAGATTTTCTTCTCTTAGAGAAGAATCTTATAATGTGCCTTTTACCCTTCAAGAACTGGAGGCAACACTCTGCTTGCCGATCATCGGCAGCTGGGCCAGACTGCATACATATTCGTATGCTACAGCATTTACACCAGTCTGCTCTTACTGTCCTCTTACGACTCTTTAATTTTATATGGTCGCAAGGAGTTCTTCTCCAACTGTGGAAGTCTGCTATTGTTCTCCCTTTTCGCAAACCAGGTACTACGGGATGTGATACCTCTCACTACCGTCCCATCGCTCTTACCAGTGCAGTTTGCAAGGTGATGGAAGGTCTAGTTAATAGACGTTTGATGTGGTATTTAGGACGCACAATAGTCTCTCCCCTAGTCAATATGGCTTCCGTAAGGGCCGTTCTGCCATTGACCCTTCTGTGCTTGATACGATATTCGTAATGCCTTTGCTAATAACTACTTGGTTATCGCTATCTTTTTCGACCTTGAGAAAGCTTATGACACAACTTGGAGATATAATATCTTGGCCCAGGCCCACTCCTTAGGCCTCCAAGGCAACCTACCAATCTTCCTTAAGGCCTTCTTAACCCTTTCAGGGTCCAAGGGGGGTCTCCGAATCTCGTTCTCAGGGTCCATGAATTTAAAAAAAAAATTTTTTTTCTTATGAAATGATAGTTTTTTTCTAAATCTAATAGGCTAAAAAATACATTTTGCGATCAATACTCACCGAGATATAGAGAATTGAAGTTGACAAAAATGGAACCGGTGTCGCAACGTCCCGACTGCCGGTCACCGAATATTTTTTCTTTCTAGGACTTGTTTTCTGATCAAATGTTTTTTTTTGTTGAAATATCTTTTATGGCCTGGAGACCAATATAAGTGCTGTTTTCAAATATTCACTCAATATTTATTACACAATATTCACATGAAGTTTCTTTCACTAATTTGTTTACACAATGTATTTACAAATTTTTACAATAACAAATATTAGTTATTTATATTGTTCAATCATATATATATACATACATAGAGTCACTGGACATGTTTCTAGAAGTTCTGCAGCCTGTGGAAGTCTCTGAAACATGGTTCCATGCACAATGGTGTTTCACATTCCACACACATAAAACGAGTGTTTTTGCGTTGTTGTGGGCGTTTTTTTGTATGTGCACAGGCAAAACACTCTTCTGAGCCTTTTTCTTGCAAGCAGTAGCAGGCAGTTTTGTTAGGAAGTGTTCACCACCAAGCCTCAGACGAGAGGGTAGGTGTTGATGACTTGGTGTTGGGCGTGTTTCTATTGCAGGTGTTGCTCCTTGGTACTTGAATATTATTTGTCTGATGACAGACAAACAAAATTCCCCATATGGTGGTTTGTTTGTGGTCTTCAACTTATAGATATTTTAAGCATTGAGCATGGTAATGTCCAGAATGTGAAAAAAGAGTTTTATGTACCACTTGTAACTCTTGCGAACACAATCAGCAAACCCAATCTGCATGTCACATTTGTCCACTAATCGCATATTGAGAGTGTAGTCAATCACAGCTGCAGGTTTTAGAATGGGTTCATCGGTCTCTACTCACCCTGCCAGTGTCTGTCATTTCGTTAGGGTGAATAGATGACAACAGTGTGACATCTCGTTTGTCATGCCACCGAAAATGCCATGATGTCATTGGCAGCAAACGTTTGCACCCTGACCTCTACGAGTGCCTGCATTGAACCTTGGCATAGCTTACGATTTGCACGCACTGTACGCACACATCTGTCAAGTTCACTCGCAAAAATTCACTGAGGAGGGGCTTGTGTACCAGGTATCAGTATATAATATATGCCCTTACCAAGATATGGTTCCATCATTGTTCTAACCACATCACCAGAGATACCCAATAACCTCCTGGTATTTTCCCAAAGTGTACAGTGGTACCTCGACTTACGATGTTATCATCTTACGTTATTTTGAAAACCCTGATATTTATAACGTAAGAAATTTGACTGTGACTTACGATGTTTGCTTCGCCCTAACGACATTGTACCGGACGTGTCCGCTTGGCGCCCAGCTGAGCACGCACTCCGGGGAGCGTCAGTGCTATTGTTTACAAGCGAGAGCGACCACCCACACCCAGCATTCATACCAGTATATTGTCATTATTCCACTGTTTTTAGTGCTTGCAACTGCTAAATAAGCTACCATGGGTCCAAGGAAAGCTCCTAGTGCTAAGCTTTGTGGTAAAGAATGTGCAGGGAGGAAGCATTTATGCAGGGAGTGTAGCATTTATGCAGGGAGTGTAGCAGGCATGCAGGGAGTGTAGCAGGCATGCAGGGAGTGTAGCAAAGATGCAGAGAGTGTAGCAGGGATGCAGGGAGTGTAGCAGGCATGCAGGGAGTGTAGCAGGCATGCAGGGAGTGTAGCAAAGATGCAGGGAGTGTAGCAAGGATGCAGGGAGTGTAGCAGGGATGCAGGGAGTGTAGCAAGGATGCAGGGAGTGTAGCAGGATGCAGGGAGTGTAGCAAAGATGCAGGGAGTGTAGCAGGGATGCAGGGAGTGTAGCAGGATGCAGGGAGTGTAGCAAAGATGCAGGAGTGTAGCAGGGATGCAGGAGTGTAGCATGGATGCAGAGAGTGTAGCAAGGATGCAGGGAGTGTAGCATATGCAGGGGAGTGTAGCAAGGAATGCAGGAGTGTAGCAAGGATTGCAGGGAGTGTAGTAGGCATGCAGGGAGTGTAGCATTCATGCAGGGAGTGTAGCATTCATGCAGGAGTGTAGCATTCAAAGAAAAGGCCAGTAACCCCAGAAAGAACTTGGTACCTGCAGTGTTAATGGAAGGATTCCCTTCCAAACACTAGCATACTACTCCACCTTCTCCCCCTCCCGTCCTCCACACATCAACAACTCTTCAATAAATGTAAGTGACATGTTATTGTTCAATATTTACATGTGTATTTAGGTATTCTTTATTAAATTCTTTATTATTTAATGTAAAAAAGTTCTAAAAATATTTTATTTAACTACTTTTGGAAGTCTTGGACGGATTAAATTTATTTCCATTATTTCTTATGGGAAAATTGATTCGAGTAACGATTGTTTCGCCTTAAGATATGCCCTCTCTGACGGATTAATATCGTAAGTCGAGGTACCACTGTATAACTTACGGTGTCACAATAATATCCAATACAATACACTGGAGCAATCACAAACACAAACAACTTTATACCAAAGCGTTTCCTCTTGCTTGGTATATACTGCTTGAACGACAGTCTACCTTTGAACAGAATCAGTGACTCGTCAATAACAAGCTTCCTGAAGGGATAAAAATGCATATTGAATTTCTCTTCAGATACAGAAACACATTTCTAATCTTATATAACCTGTCGTTTCTGTCAGGCCTGGTTTTGTCTGAGAAGTGGAGCATCCTTAGCAGTAGCGCAAATCGATTCACTGATATTATATCACTGAAACCTGGTGTTGCAATCAGGCGGTCTGTCGACAAGTATGATTTGACACTGTGCTTATAAACATGAGGCATAAGCATTATTGTGGCAAAGAACAAGTACATCTCAGCCACAGTTGCCTCTTTCCACCTGTTGAGGCGTGATGTTGTGAAAGTATTGTGTTTGCCATGGTGTACTGTAGTATCTGTTGCTTTCCCTGACAATAATATCCATCAGAGGTTCATCAAAGAATAATTCAAAGCATTCCAGTTCACTGGCATTGTTCCCAAGTGGACAAGATGGGCGTATTCCACATTGACTTTCATCAAACTGATGGGGACTGGGAATAAAATTGTCAGCTTCTTGCCAATCCCAGGTGCGGTCTGCTGGTGGGTACTGGATATTTACAGGTGGTTGTGGGGTTGTGGAAGTGGGGGTTGTGGGGTTGGTGGGTGGGTGAGGGTTGCCTTTGTTGTAGCTGAGCTGACTCAGCGGCGTCGGTGCCAGCATGGTCCACTGCTGGTGCCTCGCGCCTGGCACCACCACCACTACCACTAACAGATGCTTGCGCATTTCTCATTCCAATTGCAACACTATCATTGTCATTTTCACTATCACTTCCTGTTGTACCTACGGGATGTACTCCGAGATGTACTCCTTCCCTTGGAACAGCATATGGCACACTACCAGAGCGCATATACCGTCGTATATACTGACGCTTCACTGGAGAATATTCCACTCCACTCCCTCTTGGAGTTCTATTCACTATCACTATCATCACCATTGCTCACATCAGAGTCTGGGATATGAGTAAATAACAGTTTCCTCTTTCGTTCTGGTACAATTGAGCGTGAACAAGATGCCACAGCACCGAGGTGGAGGGCTGAGGTCGTTGGGTTTTCCTCAATATTACCGGTAGTATTATGATCATTAGTTTCGGTCACAACTGCCTCAAAACCTTGAAACTCATCACCGACACTCCCATCGGTGTTAGAACTGTCACTGGGGAACAAAAGAGTCCCAATCGCCGAGGAGTGAGGAGTTTCTTACCGCCACATGGTGAAAAATGTGTACTAACATGGCGTTCCCACAATGCACCACTGGCTCCCCGATTTTTTCCTACTGCGCACACTGACCACGCAGACCCATTCCTCTCACCACTAGGCCTTCCAGCCATTTCGCTTAATTTGAAGGTGCTAGAATTTATGTTTACTAGTACGTCAATAACCCCCAGCGCGTAAGCCGTATTAGACGTCAATAACCCTGAAAGGGTTAACTGACAGACATTTCCGGGTCCGGGTTAGTAATGAAATTTCCTGAATTTGTCCAAGCTGAAGGTGTCCCCCAGGGATGTGTTCTGAGCTCAACACTCTTTCGCTTACTATAATAATCTGGCATCTGTTCTCCCATCCAATATTTGGTCATCGCCTATGTGGATGACTTTGCTATAGCTTGTGCAGGTGCTGACTGTCCCTCATTGCAGTTTCCTCCAGCATGCCATCAACCGGGTTTTGATTGGGCCACCACTACGGGTTTAAATTTTCTAGTGCAAAACTCATCAAAACGTTTACTAGACGTACAGTGGTCTCTGATCATCCATTGTACCTATACAGCTCACATATCCCAGAACGTGATACAGTCAGGTTTCACGGCCTCCTGTTCGACCGTCGATTGTCCTGGAAACCTCATTACCTCTCTGAAGGCAACTTGTCACAGCCGGCTGAACCTCCTTAAAACCCTCTCACATCTTTCATGGGGGCTGATCGTAGAACTCTCATTCGTCTACATTCAGCCCTAATTTTATCAAAACTCGATTATGGTGCACCAGATATATTCACGGCCTCCCCTGCTACTCTGTCCATCCATCCCATCCATCACCAGGGATTACGCTATGCCTTGGTGCATTTCGTTTTCCCGTTGAGAGCCTCTTGAGGAAGAACATTCCATCCTTGTCTGATCGTCGTGATGCACATTGCATTCGCTTTATGTTCGCTCATGACCTGCGCAATCCTTCCATGTATAGGATTGTTACAGATGTTAGTAGACAACTTTATTTGTTCGTCGTCCCTGCTTACTTTGTCCCTTTTCTCTTCGTCTCCATTCCTTGTCTTCCCTTCAGCTACCACCTCTATATGTTCATGTGACATCTCCTTTCCCCTACCCCTTGGGAAGTTCCTGCGTCCGTGTCTGTTCTATTCTCTACCTTGCGCAAAGCCCGCCACCACGGCGGCTTCTGTTTTTTTCTAGACCACTTCCGCCTCATTCCCATGCCATCGCAGTATACACTGATGTTCAAATTGCCTGACGGCGTCGGATTCGAGCAGTGTTTCCGGGATACGCCATGCGAGGGCATCTTTCCCTCGCCTAGCATATTTATGGCTGAATTGTATGCCTCACACGTCTAATTCACGTCAGTGGTGGATCTAATATTTGTTCACAAATGTGGTGATATTATTTATACAATTACAGTCATCTCTTGGTTTTCGATTGTCTCAGTTTTTGCCAATTTTGGTTTTCGCTCATTTTTTAAATTGTCTCAGTTTTCGCTGATTGTCTCAGTTAGATAAGATAAATGGTAAAAATACTGACACAATTGAAAATAGACAAATATAGTATAATGCCATCCTTTATTAACTCATATTGTCCACACATGGACTTTATCAATTTACAAACAGATCTACCTGGGTAAAGTGTATATATATATATGGTGAGAAATGTTGGGTAGGTTGATATGAGATGGACTTGCAGGTTTGTCTCATATAATATAATAATAATATAATATAATATATTTTATTTTGACATGAACATGTATTACAAAAGTATAATAGTAGGTGTAATGCCAAAAGCCCTTTATATGCAGAGCATTCGGCAAACTTATAAACCTTTCAGGTCCAGGGCCAAATTTCAAAGTGAGCACAGGTCCAAGAATTTAAAAAAAGAAATTTTGTTATTTTTCTTTTGAAATGGTAGAGAATCTTTTTCTGAAGGTAATAAAACAAAACGTACAATTTGATGGAAAATTGACGAAATTATGCTGTTGCAAATTTTTATTCGTCAGTGTTATTTACGCATCAATGATTTTGCGATTTTGACTCCCATTTGTGCCAATTACATTATTCCAGTCAACCAAATTCTTAGCTATTTCATTAGTGTTACTTCTATTTTATCGATTGAGCACAAGAAATCGCCCAGTCAACTGTTTCAACTTCAGTGACCCCGGATTACGTCATTATTTCGCCCAGAATGCTGTTCTGCGTTACCGAACGAATTTGTTCCCATAAGAATAATGTAAATTAGATTAGTTCTTTAGACCCCCAAAAATACACTTACAAAAGCACTTACAAAAATACACCTTCATAATTGTTCGAGTTTGGAGCAGACGAACCGGGGTCCACTGTACAAAATAAAGTGATTGGAAATTGAGATTTAGCCTATTTAACACAAAGTTCAAAATATTCCAGTTTCAAATAGGTCCAGAATAAACAATGCAGGCATTCCTGGCACTCAAACTAACATTTCCTCTGTTCATTAGTTACGTTTTCAGTCTTTACAAATTAATTTTATTTTGATTTTATTCACATAATGAATTTTTATTCAAACCAAAAAATGGAAGATTTACTATTATGCAATATTGTAATACAGTCATCCCTTGGTTTTGCCTTTAATCCGTTCCAGATGGATCAGTTAAACAAAAATTGGTGAAACCAAAACTATTTTCCGCATTAGAAATAATGGAAATTCAATTAATCCGTTCCAGAAACCCAGAAGTTTGGAAAAATATTTGGGGCCTTAAAGATAGATTTACATGCACAAATGAATGAACTCTATGTGGCACTTACCTTTATTGAAGACTAATGTTGCTGGATGGAAGAGAAGGAGGAGGGGAGAGGGAAGAGACCCTATTTTTTGGAAGGGGAATCCCCCTCCATAAGGACTCTAGGTACCACTCCCTGCCTTCCTGCTACACTCCCTGCATATTTGCTACACTCGCATGCCTGCTACACTCCTCTCCTACATGCCTGCTGCACTCCCTGCATGAATGCTCACTCCTGCATGAATGGCTACACCTCTGCATGCCTGCTACACTCCCTGCATGAATGCTAACCCTAGAATGCTACACTCCCTGCATGAATGCTACACCGCATGAATGCTCTTTCCTGCATGAATGCTACACTCCCTGCATGAATGCTACACTCCCTGCATGCCTGCTGCACTCCCTGCATGCCTGCTACACTCCCTGCATGAATGCTACACTCCCTGCATGAATGCTACACTCCCTGCATGAATGCTACACTCCCTGCATGAATGCTATACTCCCTGCATGAATGCTACATCTTCTGGTGACCTCCAGTGATACTTGCTGACCTCCAGTGGTACCTGGTGACCTCCATTGGTACCTGGTGACCTCCAGTGGTACCTGGTGACCTCCAGTGGTACCTGGTCACCTCTAGTGATACCTGGTGACTTCCAGTGGTACCTGGTGACCTTCAGTGATACCTGGTGACCTCCAGTGATACCTGATGACTTACATTGGTAACTTGTGACCTCCAGTGATACCTGGTGACTTACAGTGCTGTGTGGTGACCTCCAGTGGTACCTTGTGACTTACATTGATACCTGGTGACTTCCAGTGGTACCTGGTGACTAAGTGATACCTGGTGATCCGAGGTGAAACCTTATGATCTCCAGTGACATTTGGTGACCTCCAGTGGTTCCTGGTGATCTCCAGTGATACCTTGTGACTTCCAGTGGTACCTGGTGACATCCAGTGATACCTGGTGACTTCCAGTGGTACCTGGTGACTTAGTTATACCTAGTGACTTACAGTGATACCTGGTGACTTACAATGATACCTGGTGACTTACAGTGATACCTGGTGACCGCCGGTGATACCTGGTGACTTACAGTAAGTAAGTAAGTAAGTTTATTCAGGTATACACAAATACATTTACATGCATTATCATACATAGCAGCATATGTGTAGAGAACCTAGGATAACCCAAAAAAGTCAGACAGAGTGACTTATTTCCATTGGGGTCCTTTAACAGTGCTATGTGGTGACCTCCAGTGGTACCTGGTGACTTACATTGATACACTGGTGACTTACATTGATACCAGGTGACTTACAGTGGTACCTGGTGTCTTACAGTGGCACCTGAGTGACTAGCGGAAATGTTCGATTATTGCCGATATTTAAGAGTAAACAAATGATGTCACAGTCCAATACGTGTCCAACTGGTGAGTCTAATACGCAGTCACGAACGGGTTGACATTATTTATACAATTATTACAATAATGCAGTAGTCTGCATAACAGTAAATCTTCTATTTTTTGTTTGAATAAAAATACAAAATGGAAAGCAAGAGTAATATAAAAGTGCCCTGGAGACGTGACTAATGAACAGAGAAAATGTTATTTTAGTGCCAGGAATGTCTGCATTGTTTATTCTGGACCCTATTTTGAAATTGGCAACTTATAAATTTTTGTATGAAATTGGCCAAATTGCTAATTTATGACCACTTTAATAGGTAGTTGAAATTGGTAAATGGTCAGTTTCTTGTACTCATTCGATAGAACAAATAGAATTCTAGCAAAATAGCTATGAGTTTGGTCGACTGGAATAATGGAATTGGCTGAAAATAGAGCTCAAATTGGGCAAAATCGCCAATACGTATAGATATCGCGAGACTGCTAGATTTGAGAGCATAATTTCGTAAGGTTTCCATAAATTTTCGTACTTTTCTTGTTATTACCATTGAGAAAAATTTCTATCATTTCATATGAATTTTTTTTTTTAAATTCTTCGACACTGAGAGCAAGTTTGTGAGGAGAGGTCTTGACAGTGAAAGGGTTATGGTATTTAGCTTGATAAAACTACAGATGTCAGTAGCATTTCGAAGCTGATGGTGTATATACCCTACAAATGTTTTGATGCAATTGAAGAGGAAATCTTGTTTTGTTCTACTCTGGAGTTGAGAACTCAAGGTACAGACTCTTTAACAAGGTTAATGAATACTGCAAAACACCAAGTGTTAATTTAAAGTGGCAAGACTGTATTACTGTGTGTGTTGATAGAGCTCAGCCATGTTGGGATTTCGTACAGCTCCCAACCGAACAATTATGTAAGTGTATTTTTGTAAGTGCTTTTGTAAGTTTATTTTTGGGGTCTCAACCGGACTAATCTAATTTACATTGTCCTTATGGGAACAAATTCGTTTGGTAATGGCACTCGAACAGCCTTCTGGAATGAGTTATTGATGAAATCTGGGGTACCACTGTACAGTGGACCACCGCTGTTCGAACGGCTCGGCAATAAAACATATTGTCATTAGAACAAGAAAATCGATATAGTCATGTGAACAAAATATCGCGATTCGAACAAGTGCGTCCGTGACCTGTCCGCCCAGGTGCTTCGATGCCTCACCGCGCAGGAATGGAGAGCCAGTCCCACGTTGTTTACACTCGAGAGAACAATACCCTGCATGCTCATCCAGACATTTCACACTTAATTATAATTGTTTGGAGTTTGTTCATTAAGTGCGACTGTGAAATAAGCTACCATGGGTCCCAAGAACGTCTCTAGTGGTACCCTGGTATGAAGAAAGTGAGAAATACCTTAGACACGAAGAAGGAAATAATACAAAAATACGAGAGTGGTGTGCGAATGTGTGAGCTTGCCAGGATATATGGCAAAAACAAGTCAACTATAGCTTCTATCCTGCTTAAGAAAGAACAAATTAAGGAAGCTGATGTTGCAAAAGGTGTTACTGTGCAAGCCAAAAAATAGACCACAAATAATCGAAGAGATTGAGAAGTTGTTGCTGGTGTGGATCAAGGATAAAGAGTTGGCGGGTGATAGTGTGTCGAGTCAATCATTTGTGGAAAGGCAAGGAAGTTGCATGCCGATCTTGCAAAGAAAATGCCTGCAACCAGTGTTGATTGAAGTGGTAGTGAATTTAAAGCCATCAAAGGCTGGCTTGAGAGATTTAAAAATCGTAGTGGCATACATAATGTGGTAAGGCATGGTGAGGCTGCCAGTTCAGACAAATGTGCAGCTGAAAAATTCATGTTGTGTAGTAATGCTAGTGGGGATTTTAAATTGAAGCCTTTACTGGTGTATCACTCAGAAAATCCCAGAGTGTTCAAGAAACACAATGTTGTGAAGAGTAGACTGTGTGTCTTGTGGAGATCTAGTCAGAATGCATGGGTCACAAAGCAACTTTTCAGTGAGTGGATCCATGAAGTGTTTGGCCCTAGTGTGAAAAATACCTACAGGAAAAGGGTTTGGACCCTTTTCCTGTTACTGGACAATGCTCCTTCAAATCCTCAAAACATGGAAGACCTCCACTGTGTGAAGACTTCAGATTTATAAAACTGAAGTTCTTGCCTCCTAACACCACTCCTCCTCTCCGGCCAATGGACCATCAGGTCATTTCCAACTTCAAAATCTCTACACAAAAGCATTGTTTGAAAAGTGCTTGAAGTGACCTCAGACACTGAATTGACCCTTAGAGAGTTCTGGAAGAATCACTTCAATATCTACAGCTGCATAGGCCTTATAGGTAAGGCTTAGGAGGGAGTGACTTCCAGGACTTTTAACTCTGCTTGGAGACCATTGTGGCCAGGTTGTGTCCAACAGAGGGAATTTGAAGGATTTGAGGCTGACCCTGAGCCTGTTGTAGAAGGTATTGTGGCATTGAGCAAGTCCCTGGGTTTGGAGGTGAGGGCGAGGATGTGGAAGAGTTGGTGGAGGACCACAGGGTAGAGCTAACAACTGAAAAGCCGCAACAGCTGGAAATGGAAGAGAGAAGGAGGAGGAAGTGGGAGTTAACCCTTAACGGTCCGAACGTATATATACGTTAGTACTGCTACTGCCCCAAACATATATATACGTTTTATTTTTCTTCCTCCAAATTTGGCACATTGGCCTGAGATGCCTGGTCAGCATAGAATAGGTCTTAACACTCGGTGTGTGCCATATTAAAAAATCTGGAACCACTTAGTACCTTGTGGGAGCATCAGCTAGAGCAAACAGCGCATTAAACACCAAAGATTCACTGATGTCTTGTCATATTAACACTCCCGTTTTAAGTGGAAAGTGATGTCGGCAGGCTGGGCTGCCTGCTGGCCACCTGGCTGGCCAGCAGCTGGCTGGTCAGCTATTTACCTGATTGGCTGTCTATCTCTGTCTGTATCTATCTGTCTCTATTTCACAGGAACACATACATAAATACAATTATACATAGTGTAAATTACCTAGGATAACTAAAAAAAAATCAAGACAAAGTGATATAATGTGCTTGTGATCTGCGTAATACCAGTTGGTTTATGAGCTACTCTGAGACAAGCAGAGAGAAAGGAGATGACACACAGGCAAACAGAAAGACAGACACACAGACAGACAGAAAGACAGACACACAAACAGACAGATACAGACAGAGAGACAGATTTGCGAAACAAATAAAGGGAAGAAGTGTAAGCTCATCAAATGTTATCACTGTAATTACTGGATTGATAAGAAAAGATAAGACTACCATCACCCCTCATCAAATGTGACCAGTCATCATTAGTGGAGATGAGATAAGGCAGTGACACAACTCTTATTATTATTCACTATCATTATTATTATTATTATTATTCATTATTATTATTATTATTATTATTATTATTATTATTATTATTATTATTATGCACTATCATTATTATTATTATTATTTGTGGCTGGCTGGGTGGCTGGCTAGGTGGCTGTCTGACTTTGGCTCTGTCTCTGTCTGTATCTGTCTCTGTTTATATATCTGTCTTATATATCTGAAAGGGTTAAGACAATAAGCTCTCACCATGTCCACCAGACAGGCACCACATTTAAGTGTGTCTAATATCTTGATTTTCTTCATAACTCCAAGACTTAAACTTTTTCTTGCCACTTCCTGCATCACTTGCATGCCTCCTGGGTGCCATGGTTGCTTGCCATATGAAAGATATGATAATGAACAGACCAAAATCCGATTCACAAACACAGATCTGGGAATCATACAGAATGCATATGTACAGAGTGCTGGGATGGGGTTGGCAGGGAAGGAAGCTAGACCTCACCACAAAGACAATGGTCTGACCCACAGGAAAACTACCAAGGGGAAAATCCCCACTGTCCAGCTTGTGGCACACCAATTTTTCCCCATCCCAGAAGCGGAAGCATGTTAGTTGAGAATATAAAGCCTCTCCTCACTTACCAATGGAGTTCCATTCCTAAGACCAAATCGGTAAACAAATTCATTGCTAATCGAGGAATCACCCTAATTGACACTTCAAAAGTGTCACCACCCAAAATTAAAACATTCAGTTTTATGTTTGTTGGGAAATTCCTTTCAATCTATTATTAATGGAAATACATCATGAAACAGGTAAATGACTTACTTCTGAGATATTACAGGAAATGTGTCATAGCTGATTTCTTGGAATTGCTATTTTTCAGTCTTTTCATAGAAGAGTGATCTCTAGTTACCCTTCAGGTTCATAGCGAGTAACATTTTCTGTAATGGCCACGGTCACTTTTTATATCCCTCCCGCCCTCCACCCTTCAATACCTCACTATATAATGTATTTTTTTTATTAAATTGGGCATCTTTATCATACTTCTACAATATTTATGTTGTACTTAATATTATTCTGGAATAAATATAATAGGTAGATAAACTTTATTGATAGTAATAGTATAATTACACAGTTTTTTATAGTGTCAGAGGCACACCCTCTATGCATCATGGGCAATCATGAGTTACTGAGACACTGCTCTTCCCCTCTGTTATAGCGCCACCCACTTAGTATTGATGGCAGATGGTGAATTAACTCTTTCAGGGTTATTGACGTACTAGTACGGCCACGCACTGGGGTTATTGACATACTAGTATGCATAATTTTCCGCCCCTTCAAATCAAGGGGAGAGAGCTGGTAAACCTGCATGTGTTAGAATGGGTCTATGTGGTAAGTGTGCGCAGTAGAAAAAATCTATGCACCTGCATTGCATTGTGGGAGTGGTAATTCAGTGCGCCTTTGTCACCAAGCCATGCGGTAAGGAATACCTCACTCCGGCAGTGTGAGTGGTAGGGAAGGCAGTGGGGGAGTGGGGAAGGCAGTGGGGGGAGTGGGGAAGACAGTAGAGTGGGTGGGGAAGGCAGGGAAGACAGTGGGGAGTGGGGAAGACAGTGGGGTGGGTGGGGAAGATAGTGGCGGGAGGGGGAAGGCAGTGGGGAGGGGGAAGGCAATGGGTGGAGTGGGGAAGACTGTGGGGTGGGTGGGGAAGGCAGTGGGGAGGGGGAAGACAGTTGGGTGGGTGGGGAAGACAGTTGGGTGGGTGGGGAAGACAGTGGGGAAGGCTGGCTGGCTGGCAGGCAGGCAGGCTGGCTGGCTGGCTGGCTGGCTGACCAGCTGGCTGACCAGCTGGCTGACCAGCTGGCTGGCTAGCTAGCTGGCTCTGTAACACATGTACACATAAATACAAAGTGTAAATAACCTAGGATAAATACATAGTGTAAATAAAATTGGATAAATACATAGTGTAAAAATACCTAGGATAATCCAAAAATCCAGACTGACAAATAATATATCAGGACCAGATGTGGCAGTGTTGGTTCAATAGTGACTGTCTCTGAGACAGAGAGAGACAGAAAGAGAGACAAATAGACAGGCAGATAAAACAGTGAAAACAAATACAGTGGTACCTCGGTTTACGATATTTTTTCATTCCAGAATGCTGTTCAAGTGCCATTACCAAACGAATTTATCCCCATAAGGAATAATGTAAAACAGACTAGTCCTTTTAGACCCCCAGAAATACACTTACAAAAGCATTTAAAAAATATACTTACATAAAAGGGCGATTTTCGGGACCATCGTAAACCGAGGTACCACTGTAAAGGGAAGGCAATGTACACTCATTTGTCAAATGTCATCACTCTGATAAGAGGAGGCTAACCCGTCACCCTTGGCTGGCTAGCTGGCTTGCTGTCAGGGAGGCAGGGAGGGAGGCAGGCAGGCAAGGCAAGGTACCCACATCAAATGTCAAAACTAATTAGTTTAGCTGATAATAATAAGATAAGAGGACCCTCACCCCTCATCAATGTCACTGTTGTAATTAGATTACTGATAAGACTGACACACTTACCACCATGCTTCAACAATAATAACAATTATTATTATTATTATTATTATTAGTGTATTTTCCCTGCCAGTCAGTCAGTCAGTCAGTCAGCCAGCTGGCTAGCTGGTCAGCCAGCAAGTAAGCCGGCTGGCCATCCATGCAACCAACTGTTCAGCCAGCCAGCCAGCCAGCCAGCTGTTCAATCAGCCAGCTGGTCAGCTAGGTAGCCAGCCAGGTGGTCAGGTAGCCAGCCAGCCAGCTGGTCAGCTAGCCAGCCAGCCAGCTGGTCAACCAGCAAGCCAAGTTCGGCTGGCCATCCATCCAGCCAGCTGGTCAGCCAGGCCAGCCAGCCAGCTAGCCAGCTAGCAAGCCAGCCAGCCAGCCAGCCAACTGGTCAGCTAGCTAGCCAGCCAACTGGTCAGCTAGCTAGCCAGCAGCCAGCCAGCAAGCTGGTCAGCTAGCCAGCCAGCCAACTGGTCAGCTAGCCAGCCAGCCAACTGGACAGCTAGCCACCCAGCCAGCCAGCCAGCCAACTGGTCAGCAAGCCAGCCAGCCAGTCGACTGGCCATCAATCCAGCCAGCTGTTCAGCCAGCCAGATGGCCAGCCAGCCAGTTGATCAGGTAGCCAGCCAGCCAGCTGGTCCAGCTAGCCAGCCAGCCAGCCACCTGGTCCAGCCAGCCAGCCAGCCAACTTGGTCAGCAAGCCAGCCAGCAGCCGCTAGCTGGTCAGCAAGCCAGCCAGCTAGCCTGCTAGCTGGTCAGCAAGCAAGCCAGCTAGCCTGCTAGCTGGTCAGCAAGCAAGCCAGCCAGCCAGCTGATCAGCCAGCAGTTATTGTGTAGTATAAAAGGAGTGTAGTGGTACCGACTTACGATGGTCCCCAAACTCACCCTTTATGTAAGTTTATTTTTAAATGCTTTTGTAAGTGTAATTTTGGGGGTCTAAAAGGACTAGTCTATTTTATATCATTTCTTATGGAGATAAATTCTTGGTAATGGCACTTGAACAGCATTCTGGAATGAAAAAATATCGTAAGTCGGGGTACCACTGTATATACAAAATATGGTTTATATTGGTCTCACAGGACATAAAAGTTACTTGACAAAATAAAATGTTAAAAAATAAAAGAAAAAAGTATAAACAAAATAAATAAACTATTACCGTGTGACAGGCAGTCGGCGATGTTGACGTAAGCTGTTCAATTTTGGTCAACTTCAATCCTCTATATCTCGGTGAGTATTGATCGCAAAAATGAATTTTTTAGCCTATTAGATTTAGAAAAAATAACTATCATTTCATAAGAAAAATTTTTTTTTTTTTTTTTGAAATTCGTGGACTCTTGAGAACAAGTTTCGGAGCCCCCTTGGCCCCTGAAAGGGTTAAATACGTATATTAGATAAACAAATAAAATAAAAATGAAACTCAAACTTGATAACTTTATTTTAATTTGCATAACTCTTACATATTACAGAAAACAATAAAAAGTAAAATACACATACAACGACTAAAGCTTACAGAAAATAGCAGGTGAAATTGCTGACCTAGAAAATGTCAGATCCGCAGGCATAACTGCGATAAACCACAACTGGACGCTGAGTTCCTAAACCTGTACTCCTTTGAATGCAGGCGGGAGAGGACATTATATTCACATGGAAAATTCTAGAGGGATTATACCAAACCTGCACACGAGAGTCACTCCTAGAAAGCAAGACTTTGCAGGCGATGTAACATCCACCCAATGAAAGCAGGATGCCACTAGCACTTGAGAACAACACAATGTGTCAGGGCCCCAAGACTCACTCACTGCCTCAGCATACATCGGGATTACAAACCATGGCTGTCTCAAGCAGGCACGGACAGGCACCTAAAGTCGGTACATGACAGCCAGGCTAGACCGACGTTGACTGCATGCGGCCAGCAGTAGAGCCTGATTGATCGACTCTGATCCAACATGAGGCCTGGTCACAGACTGGGCTGCAGGAGCATTGACCCTGGAATTCTCTCCAGGTATACTCCATGTATGAATATGGCAACATTTTGGTATACCTGGAGCTACCTGGAGAGTTCGGGTGCCCCACGGCCCGGTCTGTGACCACGCTCCTGTTGGACCATAGCCTGATCAACCAGGCTGTTACTGCTGGCCGCACGCAGTCCAACGTATCTAACACAGCCTGACTGGTAAGGTACCGACTTAGGTGCCTGTCCAGTGCCTGCTTGAAGACAGCAGGGGTTTGTGGTAATCCCCGATGTATGCTGGGGAGGCAGTTGAACAATCTTGGGCCCCGACACTTATTGTGTTGTCCTCAACGTGCTAGTGGCACCAATGCTCTTCATTGGGGGATGTTCATCGCCTGCCGAGTCTTTTGCTTTCGTAGGAGTGATTTTTGCAGTGCAAGTTTGGTACTAAGCCCGAGAATTTTCCATGTATATATAATAATGAATCTATCTCGCCTGCGTTCTAGAGAGTACAGGTTTAGGAACTTCAAGCGTTCCCAGAGTTGAGGTGGTTTATCGCACTTATGCGTGCGGTGAAGGTTCTCTGCACATTTTCAGCAGCAATTTCACCCACCTTGAAAGGTGCAGTTAGTGTGCAGCAATATTCCAGCCTAGATAGAACAAGCGATCTGTAAAGTGTCAACATGGGGTTGGCATCCCTGGTTTTGAAGGTTCTCATTATCCATCCTGTCATTTTTCGAGCAGATGCAATTGCTACTTTGTTATGGTCCTTGAAGGTGAGATCCTCTGACATGATCACTCCCAGATCTTTGACATTAGTTTTTCGCTCTATTGTGTGGTTGAATTAGTTTTGTACTCCGAATGAGATTTTAATTCTTCACGTTTCCGTATCTGAGTAATTGAAATTTCTCCTCATTGAACTTCATATTGTTTTCGCAGCCCATTTAAAGATTTGGTTTATGTCTGCTTGGAGTCTTGCAGTGTCATCAACGGTGGACACTGTCATACAGATTCGGGTATCATCTTTGTACCATGTTTCTACAAAGAATTATAGTCATTTTACAAAAAAAAATATTTTTATGACACCATGAGTAATATACATTTGAACATGTGTATTTTCAGAATTTTTTTTTTTTTTTTTTTTTTAATTTTTCTCTAATACTTTAACCCTTAAACGGTCCAAACGTATACAGTGGACCCCCGAGTTTCGTAAACCCTGGAAATTGTACAATTATGTAAGTATAATATTGTAAGTGCTTGTGGAAGTGTATTTTTGGGGGTCTGAAATAGACTAACCTACGTGACATTTTTCCTTAAGGGAGTAAATTCATTCGGTAATGGTGCTTGAGCAGACTTCAGGAGTGAAGTTTTTACGAAACTCGGGGATCCACTGTATATACCTTAATACTGCTACTGCCCCAAACATATATTTACGTTTTATTTTTCCTGCCTCCAAATTTGGTACGATTGGCCTGAGATGCCTGGTCAGCATAGAATGGGTCTTAACACTCGGTGTGCGCCATATTAAAAAAATCTGGGACCACTTAGTACCTTGTAGGAGCACCAGTTAAATTAAGGGCCAGCTAGAGCAAACAGCACAGCAAACACCATAGATTCACTGATGTCATGTCATATTAACACTCCCATTTGAAGTGGAAAAGTGATGCTCGCAGGCTGGCAGGCCAGCTGCTGCCTGCCTGCCTGGGACCTGGCTGGTAAACAGCTGGTTGCACCTGGCTGGTCATCTGGGTACCTGATTGGCTGTCTATCTCTGTCTGTCTGTCTCTCTGTATCTATCTGTCTCTGTCTCTATATGTCTCTATATCACAGGAACACTTATGTAGATACAATTATACATAGTGTAAATTACCTAGGATAACTAAAAAAATCAAGACAAGTGTTATACGTGCTTGTGATCTGCTTAATACCAGTTAATTCATGAGCTACCTCTGAGACAAGCAGACAGAAAGGAGACGACACTAGGCAGACAGAAAGACAGACACACAGACAGACAGACAGGTTTGCGTAAAAATAAGGGAAGGTTAATACACACATAGGTTGTGTATGTATTGTTCCAGTCACGGTATGTGCCATTTTTGTTATTTATAAAGCAGTGTAAGCTTGTCAAATGTCATCACTGTAATTACTGGACTGATAAGAAGAGATAAGACTACCCTCACCTCGTCAAATGTCACCAGTCATCATTAGTGGAGATCAGATGAGATAAGGCAGTGACACATATCTTACATAATGCTTCAAGGGAACTTTTATTATTATTATTATTATTATTATTATTATTATTATTATGCACTATCATTATTATTATTATTAATATTATTATTATTATTTTCATATCATTATTATTATTATTTTTATGCACTATCATTATTATTATTATTTGAGTACAATTTCAGTACCTAATATTAGTGTCAGAACACAGATTGGCTATGAAATCACAAGAACTACTATAAATTGTGATTATGAGAACATAAAAAAATATATAAAATAATGAAAAAAAGTGAAAAAAAAAGGTATATCGGCAATGATTCTACAAGCAACAGAAATCCGCCTCATATCTCGGTAACTACTGACCCAAAATTCTTTTTTTTATCCTATAACACTTAAAAAAATGTGCTCTTTATTTCTTATATTTTTTTTTTTTTCAAAATATCGGGGCACTGGGCGTCGAACGAAATATACGGGTAGACCGTTTAAGGGTTAAATTTGCCATCTAACATCATTACGAAGTGGGAGGAGCTATAGGAGAGGGAGAGGCCAGTAAAAGGAGCTTCAGTATCTGTTGAGTCATAATGGCATCAGTACTAGCCGTGTGCTAATAAAATATTTGTAATTACACTAATATTAGTAATAAAGGTTGTTATTTATAATAACCTCAAATGTTAATCAGTCCATTGTGTCCACCTTAGTTTAATAATCAAAATTGTAATTGTTTTCAAAGCCTTATAAAAACCTAAGAGAATATGTATTCAGTTCTGTTGAATTCATTGTAACTCACCAAAACTATATGTTTACTTGGAGAGGGGGGGTCAATGCCCCCTGTGGCTCGGTCTGAGACCATGCCTATGGTGGGGTCAGGGCTAAACAACCAGGCTTTTACTGCTGGCCGCACTCAATCTGGGGCGTATGAATCATAGCCCGGGGGGAGGGATGCTTTAGGTGCCTATCCAGTGCCTTCTTGAAGAAAGCCAGGGGTCTATTGGTAATCCCTTTTTTGTATACTGGGAGGCAATTGAACAGTCTTGGGCCCGGGCACTTATTGTCATTTGGGGGAATTTTGATCTCCTGCTGAGTCTTTTTTGTTTCATAGGGAGGATTTTCATGTGCAGGTTTGGTACCAATCCTCCAGGACCTTTCCAAGTGTATATTATCATGTATCTCTTATCCTATGTTCCAGGGAATACAGATCAAAGACCCAACCATTCCCAGTAATTTAGGTGTCTTATTGTACTTATGTGTACTGTGAAAGTTCTTTTTTAAACTCTCCAGGTCAACAATGTCGCCAGCCTTGAAGGGGGTGATATTAAAAGGGATTCCAGCCTAGAGAGAACAAGCAATTTGAGAATCATCATGGGCTTGGCATCCCATGTACTATTATACCTTATTAATTTTATGTTAGTTTAAGTTTGCCCAAAAAGCTTTGTACAAAGGGCTCTTGGCATGTACACCCAACTATTATATTCCTTTGACAAACATGTATCATTGTGAAGGGTTTATTTCTCAGTCCTGGTTCATCTTTAAGCCAAGTTGAATCAAGGCTAGCTCCTCCTTAGGAAATTTAAAATGGAAAAGATAAATAACAATGAAGATAAGCACTTTATTTAATAGAAAGTTTTATGAAAATAATAAATACTTAAACATGAATCTTAAAGACAAAATGAAAAATAAAATAGATAAATAATACTTGTGAATTCAAAGCTAATTTATACAGATGTTAGTTGGTAGATGAACGTGTTGATGTTTTGACAGGAAGCTCTGAATTGTTCCTGTTTTCTGAACTCCTTGCTGTTGTTGATGAATCAACGGATCTTTCACAATCACTTGGTTGCGGATGTTTCCAAAAACCAAGTTGGAACCTCAAATAGTCTTTCCAAGTACCAGGGACTCAGGTGTCGTCAACTTGAAGCATAATGTGTAGTGGTCTGGGTTTTGGTTATACTGAACCACAGTGGAAGGTTATAAAGGTTTCGAATGATGTCTCATGGCAATAATGGGCCCTGCTCCTTGACACCCCGCGTTGTGCCAGATGCCCCTAGCTGGCCCAGAAGGCTGTAATGAAATCAAAAGACATAATTATCATACTAATAATCATCTCATGGTAGGCGTAAGTTATTTAAAAAAAATTTAGAGACTTAAACAAATTCTTTAAGGCAAGGCGGGGGAAAAAGAAATTATGTTTTTAAATAAACCTAAAGTAAAGCTCTTAAATAAAATAAATTTAAACCCCTTTTGGGGTCAACAGTGTTCATAGGGTCAAAAAAATATTTTAAAAAAAAATTATTTTATCTTATGAAAAATGGGTTTTTTTTCTAAATCTAACGGCAACAAAAATTTTCGATCAATATTTATGGAGATATGGAGGCTTAAATTGCCCAAAATTAACTGCGACACAAAATCCGGACCCCCGGGTTGGCCGGAAAAGTTTATTTATTTATTTTTCTACTTTTTTTTTTTTTTTTTAATATTTTTTTTTCAAGTAATTTTTTGTTTGTGAGACCAATAAAAACCCATTTTTTGTATATATACACCCTTGTATACTACACAATAACTGCTGGCTGATGGGACCAGCTGGCTGGCTGCCCAGCGGCTGGCTCGACCAGCGGTGGCAGCTGACGCTGGCTGGCTGCTGCCAGCTGGCTGGCGGGGCCCCAGCTGGCTGGTGGGTGGCCGCGACACTGGTGGTTTCCCCGGGGGGCTGGACCAGTGGCGGGACTGGCTGGTGGCTAGCTGACCAGCTGGCTGGAGGGGAATGGCGGGGCCACTGGCTGGAGGGATCCACCCTGGCGGCTTGCTTGCCGGCTGGTTGCTGACCAGTTGGCGGGTGGTGGCGGCGGCCCAGGCTGGGGGACACCCTTGGCTGGGCCCTATTTTTGGACCGGGGGCGGGCTGGCTGGCTACCTGCCCAAGCTGGTTTTAGCTGACCAGCTGGGCTGGTTTGGGGACAAGCGGGGGCTGGCTGAACGCTGGCTGGCTGAACGCTGGTTGCATGGATGGTCGCTGGGGGCTGTGTCTATCTCACAGGAACACTAAAAAATTATCTATGTAAATTACCTTTGATACCGTGAGAATATTATAATAAAAATAATAATAATAATAATTATTATTATATTAAAAGGAAGGTGTCAGTTTATCACTAATCTAATTGCAAAAGTGACTTTGAAGGGGGGTGGGGGTCCTCTTATCTTATTTATTATCGCTAAATAATTACTGTTGACATTTGATGCCTTCGCCTACCTCCCTCACCCCTGCCCCCCTCCTCCCTCCCCTTCCCCCTGTCCCCCCCCCCACCCTCCCTGCCGCCAGCCGGGGGGTTAGCCTCATCTTATAAGGGGATGACATTTGACAAATGAGGAATCTCCCTTCGCCTGCCTCCCCCCCCCCCTCCCTCCCCCCTCCCCCTTTCCCTCCCACCCTCCCTGCCTGCCCCCCGCCAACCAGCCAGGGGTTAGCCTGTCTTATCAAGAGTAAAACATTTGACAAATGAGGATACACAGTTTCCCCTTTATTTGTTTTCACTGTTTTATCTGTTTTTGTCTGTCTGTTTTCCAGAGACGTCACTATTGAACCAACACTGCCACATCTGAGTTGAAGTCTGGTTTTTTGGGGCCCACCTAGGAATTTACACAGAACCTCTGTTTTACAAGTTTTTACCAGGTTTTTACCTATTTTTTTAGTGTACCGGTGACAGGAAACTAGCTGCCAGCCGCTAGCCAGCCAGCTGGAGCCAGCCGGCCACCTACCTGCCTGTTCCCCCTTTTGTTTTCCCCCACCCCCTTTTCCTTTCCCCCCCCCTGCCCCCACCCCCCTCTTGTTTCCCCACTCCCCCCCACTGCCTTCCCTACATCCCCCTGTGGAGTGAGGTATTCCTTCCCGCTGGTTGGAGAAAAAGGGCACTGAATTCCACTCACAATGCAATGCGGGTGCATTTTTTTTTTCCTACTGTGCCCCTTACACATGACCCATTCTATCACATGCAGGCCTACCGCCCTCTCCTTGTTTAAGGCGTTAAAATTTTATGCTACTAGTATGTGGAAAACCCCAGGGAAGCCTATAGCCCAAACCCTAAAAGGGGTTAAAAAGCAAACTACCACCCAACTATCACTATACAACATACATTCACATTTCATTACTCCTATCTATGGATTTTTCCCTCACAATCATACTGAAACAACATATATTTTTAATTGATATAACAGGTTAAAAACTTTATTATAATACAATTTTTTTCCAAGACTATCCATACCTGTAGAATAAAATTATGAATCAAAAATTAAACACAAAATAACTCAAGAATATATTTACATATGTTTAGCCTTTTTTTCACTATTTCTCACGGAATTTAGCAACCCCCCCCTAACACTATAGTTTCAGGAACCTGTTGAAAAATGTGGTATACACAGTAAAAAGAGTGAATGTTTTGTATGGTGAATAAGGTATGAGCAAGGTTCTCTGGGATCTTCCTGAGAAAATCTTTATACTGTTTTTTTTGGGTTTTTGTTTTAGCTGACTTCCTTTTGTAGATCTCCAGGGACACCTATCATAAGTGAGATAAGGATAGCTTTGAGGAAAAAAAGTAAGTAATGATGATTAACTAGAAAAGTGTCTCATAAAGGATTATTTTTGGAGACTTTCTTTTTAAAATAGTGGACCCCCGGTTTTTGTACACTTCCCAAATTGAACAATTTGTAAGTGTATTTTTGTAAGTGTATTTTGGGGGTCTGAAAAAGTAATCAATTTACATTCTCCTTATGGGAACAAATTCGTTTGGTAACGGCACTCAAACGCATTCTGGAAACAATTATCGACGAAAAACCCAAAAGGGCCACCATGCTAGAGGTATTTCTGAAATTGAGTATACCAGGGCATTCCAAGGGGCAATGCCCCTGTGGCCGGGCCATAACCAGGCCTCACAATGGATCAGGGCCCGATCAATCAGGTAGTTACTACTTGTCCCAAAAGACGATACAAACCACAGCCTAGCTGGTCACGTACTGACTTTAGGGGGGAGGAGAGATAGAAACTTTTTTTTAACCCCCTTTAAATGTCCAAATAATCTACATTCTCTTTTCCAGTGCTCCAAATATTAAAACAAAAAAAAAAAATATTTTTTTCATGTAATAACAAAATTTTTTAAAATAAGAAAAGTTTTGGAGTTTGGAGTAAGATTATTAAGTTGAGAAAGCCAGGGGAATGGATTTTTCAGTTAAAAAAATGAGAGGAAAGTAATTTAAAAGGAGAGTTAGAGGATTGGGAAGATGGAGGGGAAAAATTTTTAGGGAAATTTTAAATATTGACGAAAATAGGGAAGCTGTGATTTCAAAATAGGGAAGGAGGAATAACATCTTATGAGAGAGGAAAAAAACCAGTTGTGAGTGTGGGGGGGGTCCGTGGGGCAGTGAGTAGAATGAAAAAGGTAAAGCAGGGGATTGATTAATAAAGATAGAAATGTTAAAGACAGGGGGGGTATAGTTTTGGGGTGGTTAGTGTTTTTATTTAATAAATATATGGAACAGGGGAAGGTCCAGGGATTGGGAAAAAGCATGCATAGCTTTGTATAAAGGCAAAGGGGACAAAAAGGGGAGTGTAAAAATTATTGGGGAATAAGTCTGTTGAGTATATCTGGAAAGTGTAGGTAGAGTATTTATTGAAAGAATTAAGAGTAAGACAGAGAGCAGGATAGCAGATGAACAAGGAGGCTTTAGGAATTGTAAAGGGGGTGTAGACCAAGTGTTTTTAGGAAACATATAGGTGAACAATATTTAGATAAGGGTAAAAAGGTACTTTTTGGGATTTAGGATTTGGAAAAAGGGGATGACAGGGTGGGCAGGGGGGAATGTGGCAGTGTTGCAAATGTATGGAATAGGAGGTAGGTTATTGAAAGTGGTGAAAAAATTTTTTTGAGGATAGTGAGGTTCAGGTTAAATAAAGGTGAGGGAGATTATTTCCCCGTAAAAGTAGGCCTTTGATAGGGATTTTGATGTCACCTGGGGTTTTTCAATATATTTTAGATGGAGTTGTAAGATAAGTGAATTCTCGGTGTTGGCAAGAGTGTGGGGTTAAAAAATAAAGAATCTAACACAAAAAAGGGAGTTGTCACAGTTGCTCTTTTTTATGACACTTGGGTTTTGGGGGTTTTAAGAGAAGTTCAGAGGTTGGTGGGTGAATTTGGGGGTGTGTAAAAAGAAAATTGAAAGCGAATATAGGAAAAAGTAAGGTGATGAGGATAAAATTAGATAATGGAAGTTTGGGTATTAGATTGGAGGGGGAGAGAATGGAGTAGGTGAATGTGTTCAGATATTTGGGAGTGGAGTGTCAGAGATGGGTCATGAAGGATGAGGTGAATCATAGAATTAACAAAGGAAAAAGGTGAATGGTGCCTGACGAGTCTGTGGAGACAAAGAACTTTATCTATGAAAGCAAAAGAGGAATGTATGAGAGTATAGTTATCCTGCTCTTTTATGGGTGTAATGGGTTTGGGAAAGTTGCAACAAGGAGAAAATGGAGGCATTTGATGTCATGTCTGAGGGCAATGTGTGGGTGATTATAATGCCAGACCCATAGTTTGGAGATTAGGGGTTGGGGGTTACCAAAAATATTATCTAGAGGGGTGAGGAGGGGGTTTCTGAGTGGGTTTGACATGTAGAGAGGATGGAACAAAATAGAATGACTTTGAGAGATATAAAATTTTTGTGGGGGGAAGGCAGGGTCTTGTTTTTCATCAATATAGACATTTTCAAAATCCATCTAGGATATTTTTCAAAATTATGTAAAAAACACATTACATAGCTATAAAGATGTGTTTGTATGCTATGGAGGTGTGATTGCCGGGCAGAAGGAAAACATTACGTAATACTTAAAATCACTCTCGGGGACATTAAATGTCTTATCCTACGTTAATGTAGACTTTTCCATTAATCCATCTATGATATTTTTTTATAAATTATGTAATAAACTCCCATAACATATAAGCATAATACATACACCCCGTAAAAAAATTGAATAAATATGAGATTTGTTTCCAAGCGGTTTGTGGGGAGATTGGGAAAATTTCACGTTTTTTTAGTCAAACACCAGTTACTTAACTGTAAAAAAATATTCCTTTTATGCCTTCATTCTATCTATGGGTATTCATGACCCTTGTTGGTTTAGCACTTTTTTTATTATAATAATAATAATAATAATTTTTCATTCACTCAAAAAAGGGTAAGTTAAAAGGAGAAGGGGAGTGTTTGTTTATTTATTCTGTACTAACTTGTCAGAGCATCTTTCCCTTTTCTCTATCTGGCTCTCTGCCTGTCTAGCTCTCTGCCTGTCTAGCTCTCGGGCCTGTCTGGCTCTCTGTCTATCTAGCTCTCTGTCTGCCCTAGCTTTTGCCCTTGCCTAGCTTTTCGTTTTATCTAGCTCTGTTTTACCCTAGTTTACCTTTTTTTTTAGAATTTGTCTATTTCTGTCTATCTAGCTCTCTGTCTATCTAGCTATTTTTTTTTTTTAAAATTCTGTTTTACTTTCTGTCTATGTAGCTGTCTGCCCAGTCTGTCTAGCTCTCTGTCAATTTGTCTGCCCCTAGCTCTTTTGTTTGCTCTGCTTATCTATTTTTCTGTCTCAGTCTGCTTGTCTCTTTTTTGTCTCTTTTTGTCTCTTTCTCTCTCTCAGAGAGAGGGATTGTAACCAACAGGTATTATACAGGGCGCAAAAGTCATCAAACACGCCCGAGTCCTCATATGTATTATTTTTTCACCCTGCTTTCAAACACAATATAGCACTTTTGGGTTTTTTTGGGGTTTTCCTAGGGTAATGTACACTATGTATAATTGTATTTTTGTACCTATGACACAGAGCCAGTCGCCCCGCCATGATGTTTACACAAACCACCTTTTCCCCCCCACCCCCCCAAATGCCTTCCCACTACCCCCTTTTTTTTCCCCCCTACCCTTTCCCGGCTTCCCCCAAATTTCCCCTGCCTTCCTCCCCACTCAAATAAGTCACTTTGACTTATTTTGGTGGAAAGTGGGAAAGGGTTTATAATGGTCTGGGGTTTTTATCAGTATTTCTGGGGTGTCCCAGTCCCTTTCTTTCTGTCAAAACTCCCTCACCATCATTAGATTATCTTCAGTGACACTTCAATCTGTGTTGAACTATCACTTTGGGGAAAGGGGAAAAGTCTCAATTCACTGGAGATTGACATATTCCTTTTTGCTTTCCTTTGGGGCAAAAGGGGGACTGAATTAAACCCCTCCCACAATGCAATGCAGGTGCCTAGGTTTTTTTCCTACTGTGCACACCTTCCCCGCAGACCCCCTTCTATCACATGTAGGCCTACCAGCTCTTTCTTTTCACGATTTGGGGCTAGAATTTTGGGGATTTTAAAGCAACACCAATCCTGGAAATAAGCCATACTAGTAAGAAAACCCAAACCCCGAAAGGGTTAAATGAGGATTTGCCCCTTAATGATATTTTAAGCATACAGTACGGGAGTGGGTTTGTGTCACCTATCTTTAGATATTGTACTCCATAGTACAAGATAGAGTTAGGGAAATGCAAAGGGGCACTTGGGAAAAGGAAAAACAAAAAGGAAAAAGGAAGAAGTACAAAGTCCCTTTTTAGAGGGGTTAGCTTATATGAACCATCTTTTAGGGAAAAAATTAATACACATTTCAATGTTTATGTTATCATAATTTTCTCTCTTATTTACTCATTCTGTCTGTGATTATACTTTTTGTGAAAAAAGTACATATCAATGGTAATAAAAATAATAATAATCACTTGGAGTGCTTTAACCCATAAACGGTCCAAACATATATACAGTGGTACCCGACTTTTTTATTAATCCGAAAAGAGGGAAAATCTTAAAGGGGAGACAATCGTTATCGAATCAATTTTTCCCCCTAAGAAATAATGGGAAAAAAATTTAATCCGTCCAAGACTTCCAAAAGTAGTTAAATAAAATATTTTTAGAACTTTTTGACATTAAATAATACACAATTTAATGAAGAATGCCTAAATACACATAAAAAAATTTTGCAAAACTTTCACTTAATTTTTTAAGATTGTTAGGGGGGGACGGGGGGAAAGGGGAGAAGGTGGAGATATTTTTTTGGAAGGGGAATCCTTCCATTAACACTAGGTGGCAAGTTTTTTCGGGAGTTACTGGCATGAATGCTACACTCCTGCATGCCTGCACACTCCCCCTGCAATCCCCTTGCTACACTCCCATGAATGCACCTCCCATGAATGCTACACCCCCTGCATGAATGCTACACCCCCTGCATGATGCTACACCCCCTTTATGAATCTCACTCCCTGCATAAATGCAACCCCTGATGAATGCTAACTCCTGCATGAATGCTACACTCCTTGCATGGACACTCCCTGCATGAATGCTCACCCCCTGCATGAATGCTACACTCCCTGCATGAATGCTACCCCTGCATGAAGCCCCTCCCTGCATGAATGCTACACCCCCCATGTGCTCACTCCCTGCATGTGCTACACTCCCTGCATGCCTGTCACTCCCTGCATGCCTGCCCCTCCCTGCATGCCTGCTACCCCCTGCACCTGCCCCCCTGCATCCCTTACACCCCTGCATCCCTCTCACCCCCTGCATCCCTGCTCCTCCCCCATCCCTGCACCCCCCCTGCATGCCTGACACCCCCCGCATGCCTGCTCCGCCCTATGAATGCTACACTTTACCACAGGCTTGGCATGGGAGTTTTTGGGGGATGGTGGCTTTTTAAGTTGCAAGCACTAAAAAAGTGGAATAATGACAATTTTTGGGTATGAATGTGGGGGTGGGGGGGGTGGTCGCCCGTTGAAAAAAAGACACTGCCCCCCCGGGAGGGCGCCACCGGGGGCCCAGGCGGCCACGCCCGTACAAATGTCGTTACACGAAGAAAAACATCGTTCCCGCAAATTTTTTACGTTATAAATATCTACCAAAATAACGTAAGATGACGCATCGAACCGAGGTACCACTGTATATGTTTAAAACCCCCGTGCCCCGAATATTTTGAAAAAAATTGTTTTTTTTTAGAAATAAAACACTTTTTTTAAATGTAATAGCAAAAAATATTTAGACTGTCTTACCAAAAAGAGACCAAAAGGGGCAAGCCCCCACGGCAACATGAGTCCGCCGCCAGGTGTTTCCATATACCTTTTTCTTTTAATTTTTTTTATTTTATTTTTTTGTTCTGATAATTACAATTTATAGTAGTTCTTGTTCTAAGATTAAATTTGGGACTGAAATTTATCAAATTGTCACAAACAATGACAGGTGGACATTTACACCAGCTTTGGTCATTTATTAATGTCTAGGGAAAATATACAAAGTATTTATAGGTTCCAAATGTTTTGGGTAAATGGATTAAAAAATAATTATAATAATAATTATAATAATAATAAAAAGAAGAAGAATAATGAAAATAATACGAATAAAAAATAAGCCTTAAGATGATGTAAAACTGCACGCTGACAGTGATAAGATAAGATAATTGGTTAGTGTAGCCGGGTGCAGTGACAAGATAAGGGGGGTTTTATCCCCTTTTGTTTTCACTGTTAAAACCATATCGTTTCAAACTCTATCATCTGGTCTTCAAGCTCTCTGTTTATCTATCTGTCTGCCGTTTCTATATGTCTGGGTTTCCCAAATCTGTCTGGGTAGCCCCTGTCTGTCAAGCTCTCTGTCTGTCTGTCGCTCCTGTCTGTCATGCTAGCTTCTGTCTGCGCTCTCTGTCACTGTTTGTGTTCGCTATGTGTTTGCAAGTTTTTGTCTTTGCTCTCTGTCGTCCTGTCGGTCGCTGCTCTCTGTCGTCCTGTCTATCTGTTTGTCAAGCTCGTCTATGTGTTTGTCAAGCTCTTTGTCTATTAAGCTCTGTCAAGCTCTCTGTCTCTCTGTCTGTCAGTCTAGAACTGCCTTCCGCCCCGAGAGCTCCCCCGAGCCAACCGTCTGGTTCCTGAGCAAGTGTAAATACATATTTACCAGTCATGTTTCAATTATATCTAGAAGCACTTTTTTTTTTTGGGTTATCCAGAAAATTTACACATGATTTGTATTTGTGTACCGGGGACAGAGATAAAAGAGTGATAGAGAGAGACTGAGACAGATAGACAGGCTAGGAGCAAGAACTAAAGGATGTTTCCAAATGTTTCATGGGTTATTATCAAGGTTTTTGATATTTCCTTGACCACTTATGGCCATATCTGCCTGGCCCCCAAACTAAAGGGTCAACATCACTTTCCACTTAAAATGGGAAGGAGTTAATACTTACATACAAAAAGGAACCCATGTGTTTGCTGTGGGTTTGCTCTAGCGGGCGTTTAGTTGAATTTAGGGTTTCCCAGTTTTTTTAAGGGGAAAGTACCCCAAAGGGTTAAGACCCATTCTATGGCCCAGGACCCTTGGGAAAATATCCCAAATTGAGGCTGAAATTAAAACAATGTGGAAACAGAAAAACCAGGAGGCATCTCAGATAAAAAACTCGCAAGAAATTTTTAAATCTCTGCACCAAGTTAAATTTTTAAAAACCAGCAAATAGTAGACCCCACAAGATTGGGAAAGAATACGTTTGGACCTCATTTTTCCCAATAAAATCTGATATGAAATGTCATCATATCAAAAACAATATACTCAGATCACAACATAATAGAGGTACAGATTTTCCCATTGGGGAGCCCAGATAAACAAAATGAATCACCCCATGAGGGGCCTCCAAATTAATTTCAATAAAAAAAAACATAAGGTAAACCGGGTTTCCAAGTCCTAAATGATATAAACTGTAAAGGGTTTTCCCCCTAAGCATCACAGATCCTAACCATGTTTAGAAAAAAAATTTAAACCTAGTGGTTTTTGAATAGGGGTTTAAGGAAATTTCCCCTTAAGGAAAAGAGGAGAAGATGCAAACTAGAAAGAAAGAGGCACTCCTATACAGGCGAACAAAAAATGGAAACTACAGGGGGCCAAAATATATCTGAAATACGAAGGAGACACTAGTGAGAGAAATGCAAACATCAAAATTTTAAAACCCAAAGGGAATCTTATGGAAATCAAAAAATGGAAGAAAAAAAACCCATAAAAAATTAAAGAAACCTAATTATATTTTTATTCATTATATTTTATTTAGATCTTTCTAAACTTTTGTTAAAGAAAGGGTTTCCAATAGGCATCCCATTTTTTTCCCCCTTTTGTTTATTCTTTATTTTTTTTTTACTTATGTTAATGCCCACTGTTATGACATAACCTGTGTACATAAGCTGGGCAGCAAAATGAGGAAAAAAGGCAAAAAGTTCCCTTTTTTGAAAGGAGAAAAAAAAGTGGCCCCAAACAAAGCCCAAAGTGTCACTTACGGTATAGTGGGGCAAAGCGCGGAGAAAATCATCAGGAGAAGAGTGGTGGAGAAATAAGGGCACAGGATTATCAACGAAGAGCGGGGACCCAGGAAGGGAAACCTTGTCACAAACCCCGGGAGTTTTTATGAAGAACAGAGGTGAATGAGAGAGAGGGGTGGGTCGTTTTGGGATTTTTTTGGGACTGCGGGGAAGGGCCCTGACACAGTTCCTCTTTGGATTAGTAAACCCGGAGGATAGGCGTCAACGGGAAGGGCACTGCAAGGGACGAGAATACCCAGGGAGGCAAAAGGTTTAGTGATGATGGGGACCAAAAGGCCCCTTGGATAAAAAAAAGGGTCCCCAGGGTGGCCCAGGACCAGTGCTATTCTTGGTATAGTAAACAACGGAGGGAAGACCAGGGTCTCTTTTCCGATGGGGAAAATTAATGGGGAGAATTAAATGGGGATGAGGACGGCGGGATTTCAAAAAATTTTTGGAATGGGGACCCTTCCAGCAAACGGGTTTCTAATTTAATCCCGCCAAATGCAAAGTTCCAAAGACGGGAAAGGGGAAAAAAAGACCGCAGACAGAGTACTGTGGTCCCTCGTGGTTTGGTGTTTCCCAATATCGGTGATTTCAAAGCCGAGCCCCTTTTCAGTAAATTTTTCCCGCTCATCGGTCATTCCCCGACTATCGGTTCATACCAGCCCCTGTCCGCCTGCCCGCGCTTCCCACTGGTTTGGCAGGACCCAGTCATTTTTTAATTTGGGAGAGAACATTCCCCATGCGTTTTTAAAACATTTCACAATAAATTTTTTGGGTTTTATTGCTTTTTGGGGGATTGTCACTGTGAAAAAGTCCCCAAAGGGGTCCAAATGGGTTTCCCAAATTTTAAAAGGCTATAGCACCAGCCAGTGATAAAGTATTCACCATTTGTACTCACCTATTTGTTTGCGGGGTTTTGAGTCATATTGGCCCTGTTCTTCATATTGCTACTAGGTCCTCTCTCCCCTGCTCCATGAGTTTTATCAAACCTAGTATTAAAATTTGAAAGGGTTTCCTCCCTCCACTATGTCGCTTTTGGGCTATTCCACTTCCTGACAACTCTATGACTGAAGAAATATTTCCTAACACCCCTTTGACTCATGGGAGTCTTCAAATTCCAAGGACCCCTTTTTTTCCCGGGTGTCCCCTCTCTGGAACATCTTGTCTCTCGTCCCCCCACCTTTTCCTTCGCAGTTTTTTTTATAGTCGTTATCATGTCCCCCCAACCCTCCTGTCCTCTAGTGTCCGGGCCGTTTTCCCTTTTTTTCCCGTAGGAAAACCCCCCTTAACTCTGGGACTAGTCTTGTTGCAAACCTTTGCACTTTCTCTAATTTTTTGACGGTTGCCCAAGGGGGGGTTTCCCAAAACCCGGGGTGCTGCTTTACCCAGAAGGGGGCCTGACGTTTTGGGACAGAGTTTTGAATGACTTGGGGTTATTGGAACGCTTTTTTAGGTTTGCCAGCCCCCGAGCCAGCAGATCTGATTGATGTGGCCTCGGGAGATGGTCGATATTATACTCACCCCAAGATCTTTTTTTTGGGGAGGTTTGCAGTCTTTTTGGCCACCTAGACTATACTCTGTCTGCCGGCCTTTCCCTTTCCCCCGATTTTCCATGACTTTACTTTTGGGAAAGGTTAAATTAAAGAGGGGTTCTGGACCGGGCTTGAAGCCTGTCCAGGTCTCTTTGTAGTCCTGTCTGACCCTCACTGTTTTGGGTTTCTTTTCAAATTTTACATACCCAAAACGGGGAAAATTTATTTTTATCCCTTCCATTATGTCATTCACATATCCCAAAAAAAACAGTACGGGGTCCTAGGACTGCCCCTTTAAAACCCTCCACTCGCCACAGGTGCCCACTTGAGACCTCGTCACGACCCATGATTCGTTGTTGCCCCCTTTGTCAGATATTTTTGGATCCATTGCAGTGTTTTTCCCCACGGGCCTGATCCTCTACCCGGTTTTAACCTCTTTGGGGAGGAACTGGGGTCGAATCCCCTTCTTGCAGCCCAAAAAAAATTCCCCTATCCCCCCCTCCCCGTGTCTTATTTTTTACCTTGTCATAAACTCCAGAAGGTTTGAAAAAGGATTTTCCTTCCTGAAACCGGGGGGTTTTGGTTGTCGTTATGTTGTTTTTCTGGGGCCCCTCCACCACTCCCCCCGATGATCTTTCCAGATTTTGGGGAAAATATACACGCCCCATTAAAAGGCCTGTATTTTAATCCTTTTGTGTCTGTCTCCTTTTTTAAAAAATTGGGACTACATTTGCCATCTTCCATGCCTCAGGTAGTTGCCCAGTTTCAATGGATGTTTGAAGATTTGTGGGCAAAAAAAACTCTCCTCCCTCTCAAAAAGGCCCCCGAGAAATGTTGTCCGTCCCACCGTTTTTTGAGGTACGAGTTCACATAGCAGCTTCTTCACCTCCTCCCCCGGTTGTGTGTTTTTCCCAAAAAGCACTTGCATTAACAGTAGCAATGAAAATAATTCACTCTGACTTTTTTTACCCTTAGGTTTTCTAACATATGCTCATGCATGATAATCTATGTATAACTGATTTTGAACCTGAATAAACTTTTTAAACCCCTTTTTGCCCTGCCCAAAACCCCTAATTTGAGGTCCTGTTGTCAAAAATTTTTCGGAAAAAAAAAAAAAATTTTTTGGGAAAAGATAGAGAATTTTTCCTGATGGTAATGAACCCAAAAATATTGGGAAATTTTTATGGAAAACTTACGGGGAAATTTCGCCCCGCGGTTTGTGACCCGCATATAACACCCGGGAATTTCCCACTTTGGCCCAAATTTTTGGGCCCCAACCTTTTCCAGTCAACCAAACTCATAGCTATTTGTTTAGGGAAATCATTTTTTCTATCGATTGAGTACAAGAAACCACCAATTTACCGATTTCCCAAATATACCTGGTGTATACAGGTCTCCCCCCAACATTCGAAGGTTTCCCCTTTCCGGGGGTTCCCCATTAATTCCCGGCCCCCAAAAGCCACCCAAAACATATTTAAGTTTTCCCCCACCCGGGTGTCTCTACCCTTCCTTTTCCTCCCACCCAACATGTATGTAGTACTTTTACAGTAACCGTCATTTAGCACGGGAAAATGTTACACGTTACGGGTATTGCACAAAATTTAAGAATTTGGGGACATTATTATCTAACACGTAAGGAAGAATGATATTACACGGTTCACGGGAAAAGGGGAAAAAAATTTTTAACACACGGTAGCCCCGGGGGGGTTAAACCATTGAGTCAGTGGGGGGGCTACTGAGGGGGCAGAGCCACACTGCCAAAAGCTGAAGAGAAGTTTTTAAAAAAAATGCCAACACGAACTTTATCGTCAGCAAGAGAAAAAGGGACCAGGGGTTTAAGACAGCAAAGGATCGCTTCACCCCCCTTTTTGGAATGGCACATTTTTGTAAGGCCCCCCTTTTGTGCTTAGAGGAAAAGGGGAAATTTTTTTTTCCTTCCCGCAAACTGTAAGTTTATTCAGATACAAGGGGCCCGGAGCTGGTATCGACCCCTGCAAACCAATTAGGAAACATTCATTAATTTTCTAAAAGGGAGTGTGTAGAAACCTAGGATAACCCAAAAAAAGGGAAAGGAAATAAGTCACCTTTACTTTTTTGGGGTTTTCCTAGGTTCTACACATATGCTGCTAAATATAATCTTCCAACTGATCTTTTATACCTGAATAAACTTACTTACAGTTTGGGAAGGAAAACAAATACCCATTCCCACAAGCAGCCTTGGTTTTTCGTGGGGGCACCACCCCCCCTTTCCCCGCCCCCTGGACCCCACCATCCCAGCATTCGACGATTTCATATGCCAAAAAGTCCCCCTGAGAGAGTGAATTGTGTTTTTATCTTTTTAAAATTAAATATCTTGTATCTGCCAAGCAATCAAAGTGTTGTCTGGGAAGAAAAGGTATAAGCAACCCAAGTCTTAGAATTAAATTTTAAAAAAAAGAATTTGACAAGCATGCCCTTTGTAAGAAGGTTACTTTTTCACATAAAAAAAGGTAAACATAAGTTTGTGTGACTGACTGACTTGACTGGGCTGACTTACTGACTGACTGATTGACTAATTTAATGACTTGATATTACTGACTGAAAATTTTACTGACTTACTGAATTTTAATGACTTGATTGACTTACTGACCGACTTTACTTACTGACTGAATGACTTGACTGACTTACTTACTGACTGAATGACTTGACTGACTGAATGGCTTGACTGACTGAATGACTTGATACTTTTCCAATTAATTTACTTGGGCTGACTTACTTGACTGACTTGACTGACTGACTTACTGACTTGACTGACATACTGACTACTGGTTTTACTGACTTACTTCGTAAAAAGAAATTGGATAAAGTAAAAATGCCCCAAAATGGATGAATAATAGGCTAAAAATATCTTTTAGGGCAGAAGAAAGGAATTTATAGGCGCATAAAAGGGGGGGTCATCTTATAAATCAATCGAATAAAGGGACGTTAAAAGGGGGAAAAAAAACAAAAAGGGCCCTTTTAAATTAAAGTTCCCAAAGGATTCAAAAACTAAAAAAATTTTTTTCCGGTTTTTATAGAAAAAATTTGGGAAAAGATAGGCCCCCTTATAAGTTGAATGGCGAGAACTTAGCTATACAGATTGCGAAAAGGACTTGTGGGTTATGGTAAGCAGCAACCTTAAACCCAGACAGCAATGCCTAAGCGTACGAAATAAGGCTAACAGATTACTGGGATTTATATCAAGAAGTGTAAGCAACAGAAGTTCAGATGTTATATTACAGCTTTATCATCATTAGTAAGGCCTCACGTAGATTATGCAGCTGTTTGGTCTCCATATTACAGAATGGATATTAATTCGTTAAAAAACATTCAGTGTAGAATGACTAAATTAATACTAGCATTAGAAATCTTCCGATGAAGAAAGATTGAAGACCCTTAAATTACATTCACTTGTAAGACGAAGAATGAGGGGAGACATGATCGAGGTATGCAAGTGGAAAAAGGGCATTAACAAAGGGGATATAAATAAGGTCTTGAGGATATCTTTCCCAAAAGAGAACCCCAATAATGGATTCAAGTTAGATAAGTTTAGATTTAGAAAGGATATAGGAAAGTATTGGTTTGGAAATAGAGTTGATGAGTGGGAAAAGTCTGCCTAGTAGGGTTATTGAAGCCAGGACCTTGGGTAGTTTCAAATTTAGGTTGGAAATTCATGAGTGAGAGGGGTTAGATTTGAGTGGACTTGCACATGAAGTAAATAGAATTATCAAAGCTTATTTTTGGCAGCATTGAAAATTAGGTAGAGCAAATATTCTGTTAGTGGGATGGATTGTGAAGGGCCTGCCTAGTATGGGCCAACAGGCCTGCTGCAGTGTTCCCTCTTTTCATGTTCTTATGTTCTAACACGACTTTTCAGGGAAAGTAACTTTCGTGCTAAATGACGGTCTACTGTAGTACAATATTTTACTATGTTTTCATGTGTTTTATGATTTTTCATGGTTCACTAGGTTAAGGGAAACAGTAAATGAATGTACTAAATATAGGTTATCTATCTATTACATTTATTCCAAATTGTTATCAGAACTGTAATAAAGACGCTCTAATGAATAATATATGCCATATTATATGAGTGGGGTAAGAGAAGAGGCAGGCCACTATAAGAGATGTTACATTAGGGTAAACATGCTTAAATCACTTTGTTATAAGAAAATGAAAAAAATATCATTTATTTTTTTTAAATAATTTTTATAAAATTGATCTACCTTTTAAAATGTCATCGTTTTGGGGGAAATTTTAAAACCCAAGCAATTATTTTTTATTATTCGGGGGACCTTAAGATGGCCCCCAAAACCGCCCTTTTTGTAAGTTTATTTTTTAAATGTTTTTGTGGTTTTTTTGGGTCTAAAATGACTAGTCTATTTTACAATTCTTAGGGGGAAAAATTTTTGTTTGGAAATGGCATTAAAGCATTCTAACAAAAAAATTTGTTAACCGGGACCACTTATTATTATTTTTATTATTATTATTATTTCCTCAATATATTGTGGGAAATAATAAAAATTATTAAAAATTTTTATTAACCCTTTCAGGGTCCGGGGGGTCCCCAAACCGTTCAGGGTCCAAAATTTAAAAAAAAATTTTTTTATAAATGTAGAGAATTTTTTTTCAACAAAAGCCAAAATTTAATTTTGACAAAACAAGGGGTTATGTTTTTTGAATTTATCGGTATGGATGACTTTTAGACGGAAATTTTCCCCCACTTTGAGCCCTAAAAATGGCTATTTCCTAGAACCCATTTTCTATCGATTGAGTCAAGAAACCCCCTTTTATCAATTACAACTCCCCAAAATAGGGTCAGAAAATGGAAATTTTGGGCCCAAATTTCACCTTTCAAAGGGCCAATTTCAAAATGGGGTCCAGAATAAAAAAAGTAGACTTTCCCTGGACTAAATAACGTCTTCACTGTTCTTTGTCACGTTTCGGGCCCTCTTACATTCTTTTTGTTTTCTTTTTAATTTTTGTTTCTAAAAAAAATAAAGATTTACTGTTATGTATACAACTGCATCATTGAAAAATGGTATAAAAAATTCAGACCACAGGGCATGAATATTAGACTTGCCAGTTGATGTTTTGGATGCAGGGTGTTTTGTTTATTTTTAAACCCCAAAAAATCTAACTTTTTCCTATTTTGAGCCAATTTCAAGGTACTTGTCATTGTCAAACCAATCAAAATCATCTCTATTTCAATATATTTTCCCAAACATCAAATGAGGCCAAGAAAACAGAATACATCAATAAATCCCATACAAAAATAGACTGTGAAGTCGTGTTTTAAACCAAACACGGTCAGATTTTTTTTTTCCTATTATCGTGGGGGAAGGGAAATTTTTTTTTGGCCCCCGACCGACAGACCCACTATCACCCCGGCCTAAACCTGTTTCTGCTTGATTTGAGGGGGCTAAATTTAGGCAAAAACGCAATAACCCTGGGGGTAAGGGACTGTACCAAAACCCTGAAAAGGGGTTAAAAAATATTAATAATATTATTTAGAGCATTCCAGCAATTATTTATTATTTATTATTTTTATTATTATTATTATTATTATTATTATTTTTATTATTAATTATTATTATTTTCACAATATATTGTAGGAAAAAAAAAATAATAAAATATTTAAAACTGGGAGTGCTCTAAATGTCAGCTCCCAAAAACTGATGACATTTAAAAGCCCCGATCAAAAATTATAAATTATTATTATTATTCTAAAAAAAAATAAATGCTATTTTTTTCATTTGTTCTTATGACAAGAGGATTTACTGTTTACCCCGTGTAAAAATCTCTTATGAGTGGGGGCCCGCCTGCTTCTCTTACCCCACTCATATAATATGGCAAAATTATTCATTTCCCTCTTTTTCAGTTCTAGGGGATTTATCGTGTTTTGATATCAATTTGGAATAAATGTAATAGATAACCTTTTTTACTAATATTAGTGTAATTACACAACATTTTTTTAGCCTACACTACCCGACACTGAGTACTGGCTCTCCCCCCATCCAATAGCTCCTCCCACTTCGAAAAGTTAGATGGTGAATTTTAAAGTATTTTTTGTGTTTAATTGTTTAGTGTATTTTACTTTTTTTTGTTTTCTGTAATATATGAAAATAAATTAAAATAAAATTATAAAGTTGGGTTTCATTTTTTTTTTATTTTTTTTTAATGATACGTATTTAATTCAAATTTGGCATCATTACAAAGTGGGCAAAGGGACAGCAGAGGGGGAAGAAGTGTGTCAGTAACTCTTGATTAATACTTCACCACTATAAAATACTTTTTGTATAATTATACTATTAAGGCCCCCCCCACGAGCTCATGTCAAAATAACATGTATATAGTACATTATTTTATGATGTTTTCATGTGTTTTTTGATTGTTTATGGTTCAATGGGTTAGGAAGCAGTATTGTATTTATTTTCCCCCAAAATTTTTGGGGCCCAAACATTGGGTTTTTTAAATTCTTTGGGGTCTGGATCCTAACCTCGTTGTGAGGGGGACCCGTACCTGGAGAGTTCCAGGGGGCAACGCCCCCCGCGGCCCGGTCTGTACCAGGCCTCATTTTATCAGAGCCTGATCAACCCGGCTGTTTCGGGGGCCCAAAACAGTCCAACGCAACCACGCCTGGCTGGTCAGGTACCACTTTGGTGCCTGTCCAAGACTTTTAATAACCCGGGTTTTTTGGTAATCCCCCCGATGTATTTGGGGGGAGTTGAATAGTCTTTGGGGCCCCCGACACTTAGGGTTTTTCTCAACGTGCTATGGGACCCCCGCTTTTTTGGGGATGTTACATGCCTGCCCCAAGACGTTTTAATATGACCAAAAAGTTAAAGGGGGTTAATTAAGTTTAAGCGATTAATTGATAAAAAATGACGACACGAAACTTAACTCCTATAATTTTGTTTGAGGAATATGGGGACACTGACAAGAGCGCCCCCCCCACTATCTCCTCCAATGGGAAATATTTTTTATTTATATA
>WNWK01013096.1:0-56761 GCA_009830355.1 Cherax destructor | reverse complement strand
TGGATAGGGGGCAATGTGGCGATTTGCAAATATATGGAATAGTGGTGAAAAGTTTTTATGAGGATAGTGAGGCTCAGGTTGAGTATGTAGGTGAGGGGGAATTATTTACCAGTAAAGTGGCCTTAGACAGGGATGTGTGATGTCACCATGGTTGTTCAATATGTTTATAGATGGAGTTGTAAGAGAAGTGAATGCTCAGGTGTTGGCAAGAGGTGTGGGGTTAAAAGATAAAGAATCTAACACAAAGTGTGAGTTGTCACAGTTGCTCTTTGCTGATGACACTGTGATTTTCGGAGATTCTGAAGAAAAGTTGCAGAGCTTAGTTGATAAGTTTGGTAGGGTATGTAAAAGAAGGAAATTAAAAGTGAATATAGGAAAGAGTAAGGTGATGAGGATAACAAAGCAATTAGGTAGCGGAAGATTGGATATCAGATTGGAGGGAGAGAGTATTGAGGAGGTGAATGTGTTCAGATATTTGGGAGTGGACATGTCAGCAGATGGGTCTATGAAGGATGAGGTGAATCATAGAATTGACGAGGGGAAAAAGGTGAGTGGTGCACTGAGAAGTCTGTGGAGACAAAGAACTTTACCCATGAAAGCAAAGAGGGGAATATATGAGAGTATAGTTATACCAACGCTCTTGTATGGGTGTGAGGCATGGGTCGTGAATGCTACAACAAGGACAAGGCTGGAGGCAGTGGAGATGTCATGTCTGAGGGCAATGTGTGGTGTGAATATAATGCAGAGAATCCATAGTTTGGAGATTAGGAGGTGGTGTGGGATTACCAAAACTATTATCCAGAGGGCTGAGGAGGGGTTATTGAGATGGTTTGGACATGTAGAGAGGATGGAACGAATTAGAATGACTTCAAGAATGTATAAATCTGTAGTGGAGGGAAGGCAGGGTAGGGGTAGGGGTCGGCCTAGGAAAGGTTGGAGGGAGGGGGTAAAGGAGGTTTTGTGTGCGAGGGGCTTGGACTTCCAGCAAGCGTGCGTGAGCGTGCTAGATAGGAGCGAATGGAGACAAATGGTTTTCAGGACTGACGTGCTGTTGGAGTGTAAGCAAGGTAACATTTATGAAGGAATTCAGGAAAACCGGCAGGCCGGACTTGATTCCTGGAGATGGGAAGTACAGTGCCGACACTGTAGTGTAAGCATGCCTCTGGCAAGACAGTGATGGAGTGAATGATGGTGAAAGTCTTTCTTTTTCGGGCCACCCTGCCTTGGTGGGAAACGACCAATGTGTTAATAAAAAAAAATAAACGTATGTGGGCTCTTCTGAGCAGGAAGTTTTGGAAACTTTATCCTCCATCCATCAAGCATGAAATAGACTAATGCTGCCAGGCTTACCTCATTCAAACATATTTAAAAACTCTTTTATTTCACTTACAGTGCTCATAATTAAAGTATGCTGGCCCTCCCCTCTAAAACCACAACCACAAAATAAACCATCCCTTGCTTTTTAGGGCATCCTTCAACTGTCTAGGAAGTGATTAACTCTCATTCTTCAGGGTTTCATGGGGTAAATATCCTCATGACTCGTGGATAGTGTTCTTAAAGCCATAGGAGTGGGCTCATATCTTTTCTTTAGTAGATCTCTTTTTATTACATCACAGAGGTTCTCAATGAGGTTCAAGTCTGGGGATTATCCTGGCAGGTCATTGAAAAAGAGTACCTCACAGGTACAAAGCAATTGAACAGTTACACCACACTGCATGAAAGATTTAGCAAATGATAACGAGCAATTCTAGGTACAGTGGACCCCCAGTTTTCGTGATTTTTTCGTTCCAGAATGCTGTTCAAGTGCCATTACCAAACGAATTTATTCCTATAAGGAATAATGTAAAGTAAACTAGTCCTTTTAGACCCCAAAAATACATTTACAAAAGCATTTAAAAATACACTTACATAAAAGGGAGTTTGGAGCAGGACGTATATTACAGTATATTACAGTAAACATTAGTAGGGACATTTTTTGAGGCTTCCCTAGATGTGCTCTTGGTGAGAGTATGTCATTAACATTGTCTTCAAGGAACAGACACAACCAGGTTCTCATGGAATGCTCACACATCGGTGGCTTCTACTATTTCCTTCACTTGAATGCCTGCCTTATATAATGCGACGATAAATTTAATTGCCTCGTGTCAGGGACTTACTCCTGCCCATATTCAATAGTCAAAAATGTCCAACAAACTTGGCCTTCAAAACAACATGGTGGAAGGTTACCCTGGACATACAACCGTCCACCACCAAGCCTAGAATGCACTTAAAATGTAGCCAGTAGCCTTAGGGAATTCTAAGACATCCTGTTTCAAGCTTTAAGGCCAGCATAATTTTTTTGTGTCATCGACAAACCTACTTGGGTGGGGTATTACTTTGGACACTGAATTGCGCTGGATGCCTTCCAGCATACTTTCATGACAAGCGCTATACTTGCTGGTACTTCTCAATATAGCAAAATGACACTTGCTTGTACAGGTGGTCTATTTAGGTATATTTTAACAAAATCTATCATAAATACTTTTAAAATAGGCTTTACATTTTCTGGAAATTGCCCACTTTTTTTTAGCGTGTGTCCTCTGAAGCATTAACAGATTTCAAATGGCATGCATGACCTTCACCATAGCAATGTCAAAACACACTAACTCACCTAGAAAAGGAATTATCAAAGACGAGGGTATATACTCCTGGCTGCTTAGTAAGCAAACGCCCCTTGACAGCAGCTCCTTGTGTTGAAGCTACTCGGGTGGTGGGAATCAATACTCGTTGCTGACTAGCTGTTGCAGCTGCAGCTTCTGCTTCAATCACTGGCTGGCTACTAGCTTGAGGTTGGTGCAGCACAGCAAATGACACACTCTGTCATGGATGAAGCTATAATATATACAGGTGCTCCTAGACTTATGATAGTTCAACTTATGATATTTTGACTTTACGATGGTGCAAAAACAATTACTTTGGAGGTGAAACTTAAGATAATTACCCAGCATGAAGGCAACAAGTCCATAACTTGTATACATTTTATTACTTTTCAATACTGGTATTTAGTTACAGCAATTATTTGTTAATTTACTTATTTGGTGACAGTAGTTATTTATTTACTTGTTTATTTAGCATATCATATTCATTTTCAACTTACAATGGGTTTGTCAGAATGTTGCACCATCATAAGTCAAGAAGCACCTGAATTATAGAGTTCAAATCCCAGGTGTATATTTACAAATATAAACTAATATTCTATCACAAAACTTATAACAATGAAAATAATCCTATTTAGTACACAATGCAGATATAGTTCAACAAGCAGAATTAAAGATTCACATAATATCAGATGCTTTACCTTGGGTTCAGACACGAAGTTCCAGTGAAGAGTAAAGCCTGCTGGTAAATCTATGGGCACCAACACTCTGGTCCCTGCTCCCACCCACACCTACACATGGAAGCACATGAAAGCTGTTAGTGTTTGCTTGGAGTCATAGTTGAAGAATAAATGTCACAATACTGCGGCTGGAACAATTTACATCAGAAACAGAAATGTGGCAGTTTTCGTACATCCTGCACTATTATAAAATTGCAAGTGACTTGAAAATGGTTTAGAACAGACTGAAACATTGCCTGGTTTCTACTTCCAACTTATGGGTTATTTGTGAATTGCATAAATGAAATTACTGTATTTTACGCTGTTAAAGCTGTTATTTTTTCCCAAAATAAGTCTCAAAAATTTACCCAGCGTCTTGGAAGCTGAAGTACCGTTTATCTTTTTTTTCCAAAATTAAGCCAATCAGAATTGGGAGTGTCCTCAACACCAGAGCATCTTGTTCGCCGTAAAATTCGGTAAGTCATTTTTAAACTCACAATAACAATATAAAGGCTAGAATTTTAATACCAGTATACAACTATACTAAGTATTGGATCATAATTGTATGGGCCAGTAGGCCTTCTGCAGTGTTCCTCCATTCTTATGTTCTTATATTCAAGATCACTAAACTTGCATGGGTCATTCAGCTCTACAGAGCGAGAGTGAAAAATGGTTGAGGAAGAGATGTGAAGGTGATGAGTGAAAGACATCAGCAAAAAATTGGACAATCAGAGAGAAAAACATAATAAGCATGTCAGGGCACTGAGGAGTCATCTGAAATGAAGCTGTTATACTTTTTAATGAACATGACAGTTCATCAATATTGGAGGCATTACACATACTCTCACTGGCTGACAGGACAGAGACATGACAACAACATGAAGGATTATCAAAAGATAGTAACAACATAAAAATGAAGATTTTCTAGCAGCATTCAAAGGAAAAGTAAGAAGCTTGGTTAAAAAATGAAGAAGAGGCACTAAAGAGGTACTAAAGAGGCACTAAAGAGGTACTAAAGAGGCACTAAAGAGGCACTAAAGAGGTACTAAAGAGGCACTAAAGAGGTACTAGAAACTTTTTCACAAACACAGTGGTAAAGCAATGGAATAATTTACAAGAGTAGGTAGTGTTGTAACCGCTGGAAACTTTGAAAAAACGATACCAAACATCAAAGTTTCTGCTGTCAGTTTACCTCAGCATTAGTGGGTGGTGATGTAGAGAGAGACTCTGGGGTGAGGATATCCTTGGTAGCTCGTGTTTCTGTTATCACGTCATTGCTGCTTGAAGGTGACCCACTACTAGAACTCGACGATAACCGTGAGGTGTGGATTTCGTCGTCAGATATTACAGCATATTCGTCATCGTCAGGGTCTCGGGAGCCAATGGGTAGTGGATGAGATGAGCCTGTAGCATTGGCCACTGATGTTCCATTCTCTAATGGACTACTAGCCACTAAGGAATTACAAAAAAAATATATATTTTTTATAACAATAAAAAATGTTGGTATTTTATACCATTTTTGACATTAACTGTATCTTGCCAAATCATATCCAATGACAGTACTGTATTATAACCCAAGGAAAACAATTTGTTATTGTATTTAGTAAAAATATAGAGCTATCAGTACCTCTGTATTTCAATGAAATAGGTTGAAAATACTGACAATACAGCAATTCAGTAAAATACAAAAGAATTTACAAGATGGTGACCTGGTGAGATAGAATGATACAGCACAAAGAAACTGTTGTTGTCTTAAAAGAATAATAATCCCTCATATGGAAATACAGTAATCAGCCCCACCCCCTCTGATGCCTCCTAATTAACAACAATGCATCCCAGAGGCTCCATGGGGAAGTGGAACAGAATTCTTTCTCTGTAAGCCATGCATGTTGAAAGAGGTGACTAAAATGCTGGGAGCAAGGGGCTAGTAAGCCCTTCTCCTGTATACATTACTAAATTTAAAAAGAGAAACTTTCGTTTTTCTTTTTGGGTCACCCTTCCTTGGTGGGATACGGCCGGTTTGATGAAAAAAAAAAATCCCAGAGGAGCAAAAGTGAAACTATGAAAATTTGGGCTTTCCCTTACTCTGCTGCTTGGTATTTGAACGTTCATGCATTTAGAGTAAATGTGTAAATGTACAATATACATGATTTTGTGTGTACTACTAGGTATGAGTGATTCAATAATGGATAATTAGTAGTCATGTCTGCAACTCAAACCATTTGTGTGAAACAGCATTTTGCAACGGAATTTCCATGCTACTAAAAATGTTACTAAAGCACGATATGTGTTGCAAAGGAAATAGAGAAGTGTAAATGAGGGATAATTTCAAGTGTTTATGATTAACAAAATCGTAATAACACAATTGCAAACAAGCCACGGTACGGGTGGGGTTAGAACCCATGGCAAGTGAGCCGTAAAACTCCAGCCCAGTGCGTAAACCACTGGACCAGGTGGCTACAATAAAATTCGTCCAACTAGGTGTAAATAGGACACAGAAGTTAGACAAAGTGATTGTTTCAATTTGTTTATCTATTTACAAGAAATGTGCTCAAGGTTAAGGGGCCTGTATCCTATGCAATGTCACAGTGGAGAGGCATAAATATAACTCATTGTGAAGGACAAGTTTCCTGTAGAATTGCCTTACATGTGCTGCTGAAACTCTGTGAGGCCGGAGATGCTATAATTGTTGCCAGTTCCGCCTGAATGGAGAAGCAGTCATCACAGACCCTCACCCGTCGACTGCCGGGAAAAGTGACACAATGTAAAGACTTTTACAAACAAATTCATTAAAATGATTACATAGTTTTCAACTCATTAAATTAATTAATATATAGATATACAATACAAGAATGACTCTTTGCTTACTGATACATTACAATATTATGAACGAAGAACTATTTTTTTGTGAAGTGTTTCATAAACTGTGGAAGAAAACCACCTATCAGTTTTACCTGTTTCATTGTATCTAGATTTCTTTACCATTATTTGGTTCAGTATGCCCCTTTTTACTTCACATATTCTTTTGGAAATGCCCATTAATTGTTTTGTTAATTCTTGGGCTCCACCTGGATGACTGTTACCAACTGTAACAACATGACTAAGAACTGGGCTAGCACCTTGATGCCGGGGTCATAATCCAGTTGTCGGAGCACCCAGTACAGAAGATACGGCCACAGGTACGGCAGTGGTGTCGTCTGCGTGTGAGAGAGAATGTCACACCACATTCTAGGCACTTCTGGGCACTGCTGTTGTCCATCCAGGCTCGGCCACATCCTGCTGCACCTTCCAGGCGGACATTAGCTTTCCAGAGGGCATCCTTCTCTCTGGACAGTGCACAACATAAATTCACACTAAAACACATTATAGACTGTTAGTAGTTGCTAGATATTAGTAAAACATCAGGTACAGTAAAATCTCTTTTATTCAAAAATATGTTTTAAAAAAATCTGTTAGCTAGGGATATATCCAACATCTGAAATTGGATCCCTTTTTGTAGCCACTCCAATTGGTGGAAGCTGCAGAACTTATGAGGTGCTATCAGAAAGTTCCTAAACTACCGCAAAAGAAAGAAATAAGCTTACCTATTCACCTAGTTGAAGTTGTCTCCCTCAAAGTACTCTCCTTGGGAGACTATACACTCATCCCAGCACCCCTGCCATTTCTTAAAATTTTTCTGGAATTATTCTTTCCTAACGGCATCTAGTGTAAGCTGCAATTCTACTTGAATCTCTTCCATGCCATTAAAACACCACCTATAGGGGGTTAGATCTGGGAAGCAGGGAGCATGGGGGCAACCGCCATGTTGTTTTGAGCAAGAAAACGATGTCCCTTCTGGTCTTGACTCAGCAAGTGGGGCACAAATTCCACAGCCATTTGCCACATGCTCAAATTTTCAGTCAAAATACTTTGACACAATCCATAAATTCTCATAGCACTTGTAATGTCCTGGATACTCTGACTACGATCTTTGTCAATAGCCTTCCTCACTTTTTCAATGCTGGTGTCTGTTTTTGACAATGATGGGGAAACCAAAGCATTCATTATCCTCAACTGACTTCTGTCCTGCTTTGAAATGAGAAAACTATTCAAAACACTGTGTCCGACCCTTTTGCTTTGTCACCAAACACTGGCTGCAGCATATTGTGAGCTTCACAGAGTTTGAAACAGAATTTCACACACGCTCTTGTTTCTTTTGAAGATTCCATTCTGTTACACATTATTATTATTATAATAAAAGAAGTGCTAAACCCACTAAGGTCATATAGCATTCTGTTACACACAAAAAAAATTACACCACCACACTGATAACAAAAACTGCCCGTCTAGCCTCAATGGAATAAATTATGTCAGTGAAACTTGCAATGCTACTTCACAAAGGAGTGATCCACACCACTGCCATATTTCATTCAGAAAGTGCGCAAAAAATTTGAGTCTAGGAACTTTTTGATAACACCTTGTACATGCCTGCAGCTTGACCTATCTCTTGTTTATGTCATAAGTTAACCAGCTGAGCAACACCCATTACAATATCTGAAAAAATGCATTCTCTGAAATGCCTTTGATTCCAACCATTTTCTTTTCAATAAAAGAGGTCTCACTATATAAAACAAACAGTATTTGTTAAGAAACTGAGGAATAACATGATACTCAAGGAACTCAGGGAGAGGGAGAGGGAGAGGGGATGGGACCTTACAGCAAAAACTACAACTCTTAAGGCAAGTATATAAAGTAACGCACGAAAAAAAAAAAATTAAAATCATAACCAGTCACTGAACTAGCATTTTAGTCTATATAAATTGATTGGCTAACAACATTCACATCAACACAGTAATAAGTGTTATAAAGACAAAAGCTCTCACTTTAATAAATGGTAAATACTGTCAAAAAAATAAAATTATATGTAGAGAAAGAGCAAGTGATAAAACATATAATGCTCATGACATAATAAATTGTAATGACACGATGGAACTCACTGCATGGACCAGGTACCAGATCAACCAGACTGTGATGGATATGTGGATCAGCAGACCACCAGCAGCAACAGCCTCGTTAACCAGGCTAGCACCAGACGAACCTGGCCTACGGCCAGGCTCTGGGAGTAGAAAAACTCTCAGAACTCATCAAAGGTATGAAGGACTGTAGCCCATGGGAAGACACTCTGGTTGTGTAGGTGACAAACTTAGATAATCACACTATATGGTGAGGCCTCGCTGAGGCCTCAGTGCAGAAAGACAGATGGATTCTACAACCTGATGTGCTGTCAATTCATTTTTGCTGTTCTTTAAGTGGGATTAACTACTCATTGAGGCTCTCTGTGGGACTCCAACAATTCCAGCGCATAAGCCTATTCAGTGTTATTATGTACAACATTCTAGGCAAGGCAGACAATCCTGTGAATGTCTCAAAGTGTCTCCTGAAATCCATGAATATTTGAGCACTCCAGTACAACTACCAAATAGTACTGAGAACTCTGCATTAACACAATATTACTGCCATCCACCTCAGTTCAGTAGAGCCACATCAACCCTCTCTACACACTTTCAAGTCAACAAACATCAACTACAATGTAAGGTATGATAAAAGTTTTAATGTTTCATGTTTTACAATCTTTTAAAACATTTTTTTTTTTTAAAAAGGTCAGTGAAGTGTAACCCTATTTTTCCCATAAATTTTTTAGATTATCTTTTTTTTGTAACTCAAAGGCTGTCTCCTACCAAGGCAAGGGAACCCAAAGAAAACACATTCACCATCAGTCATTCAATCACAATCTTTCCAGAATTGTGCCGACATCACGATCGTATTACCCTCGTCAGATTAAACAGTGCTAAATTAGATTACATGCCAATTTTCAGGACCATAACTCATATGCTAATTTACAGTCTATAAACGGGTGTTCGACTTGCAATATTTCAACTTTACAATGGTGCAAAAGCAATTACAGTGGACCTCCGGTTTACGCACTGCTCCAAACTCGAACAATTATGTAAGTGTATTTTTGTAAGTGCTTTTGTAAGTGTATTTTTGGGGGTCTAAAAGGACTAATCTAATTTACATTATTCCTTATGGGAACAAATTCGTTTGGTAAGGGCACTTGAACAGCATTCTGGAACGAATTAATTACGTAAACCGGGGTACCACTGTACTTTGGAGGTGAAACTTAAGATAATTACCCAGCATGAAGGCGGCAAGTCCGTAACTTGTATTCATTTACTTTTCAATACTGGTACTTAGTTAGTTACAGTAATTATTGGTTTATTTATTTATTCAGTGACAGTAGTTATTTATTTACTTATTTATCATATGCGACTTACAACATTTTCGACTTACGATGGGTTTGTCGGAACGTAACCCCATCATAAGTCAACGAGCATCTGTAGTGCTTTTAAAGGCAATGTAGCAACAGATGATATTAATTTCTTATTAAGAGTTGTAATTATTGCACACAAGCATTAAGGGTTCAATAAAGAGTGCAGCTTTTACTCTTTTGGCTTTTATTAAAGGCAAACGGAAAGCATGCAACCCCCCCTCTAAACAGATCAACTATATGGAATTAATGGCTGGATATGTACACCTTACCTAAGTAACTGGATAATTTTTTCTCTTAGCTGTGCATTGTCATCACTGAGCTGCACAGATGCCTCTGAAGTTGTGTTGAGTTCTTTCTGTGTCTCACAGAGGTTCTGCTGTGTCAACACCAATGTTGCTTCAGTCTGTGGGAATCATCAAAACACTATCTCAGAGAAGAATTTTTTTTCTTTTTGTAATTTCATACTAAATAACCAATGATTTTCTATAAAGACATGAATTGTTTAACTAGTATACATAGGAAAGGCAACTAGACAAGTTAAGGACACTAGTCAATTAAAATAAACATATTGAAAAATACATTTTTAAGAAAAATCTAAGTAATTTATGTAATTTATCTAATAAATGGTTTTGAATGAATGTAAATGATATTAACAATCACATTTGTCCTTCGAGAACAATTCTGACTCCTAAGAGGAGTATTTATATTTTTTTTTTTTCCAACAAGTCGGCCGTCTCCCACCGAGGCAGGGTGACCCAAAAAGAAAGAAAATCCCCAAAAAGAAAATACTTTCATCATCATTCAACACTTTCACCACACTCATACATAATCACTGTCTTTGCAGAGGCGCTCAGATACGACAGCTGAGAATAGTCCCTCCCAGCTGTCACTATCCCAGACCCCTCCTTTAAAGTGCAGGCATTGTACTTCCCATTTCCAGGACTCCCCACCCACACATAATATACTACGACATTTAGAGCACAACATACAATAAAATGCATATACAGTACATTCATTACTTACCTTAAAATATTTGTAATCTTAATGTAGAGTGAAAGGTGAGTAAACGAGGTAAAACGAATAAACGAGAGAGAAAACGAGTAAATAAGAGAGGAGAGAACGCGTCTAGTTTTGGTTCATACACGTTCATCTTCACCTAACATGATAAATACACCCCTCAGTAGAATAAATTAACATAAATATTTATGTTAATTTATTCTACTGTGGGGTGTATTTATCATGTTTATATGTTACTTAGTAACCCCTTCTCCTGTATACATTACTAAAGTTAAAAAGAGAAACTTTTGTTTTTCTCTTTGGGCCACCCCGCCTTGGTGGGAAACGGCCGATTTGTTGAAAAAAGATGATGTTACTTAGCGTGTTTATTACATAATTTAAAAAAAAATATCATAGATGGATTAATGAAAATGTTTACATTAACATAATATACGACATTTAATGTGCCTCAGAGTGATTATTATTGCATATTATTATTATTATTAATAATATGGCGTCCTCAAGACTAAAAAGACACTTAGCAATTTTAATATGTACCTGCACACCAGCAAAGTGTGTAAGTTTATTTAGGTACAGGTACAAGTAAGTATAATTATCAGAGTACAATGGACCCCGGTTTACGTTATTAATTCGTTCCAGAATGCCGTTCAAGTACCGTTACCAAACAAATTTGTTCCCATAAGGAATAATGTAAATTAGATTAGTCCTTTTAGACCCCCAAAAATACACTTACAAAAGCACTTACAAAAATACACTTACATAATTGTTCGAGTTTGGAGCCTAACGTAAACCGGGGGTTCACTGTATATATATAAAACATCCACCCTGCTTTGGTGGGATACGGCTGGTTTGTTGAAAGAAGAAGAATATAAAACATGAAATAACTTTAAAATACTTGAAATTTTGGAAAGTTTCCAGACATAATGGAGAGATGCGGTGCTCACAGAGCTCACGGAGAATGTAAACAAACCGGGTGGGGTGAGGTGACCGTATTAGAGTCAGGTGGGGAGTCATACAGTGAGTTTTGGTCATAATTTGAAATGTCCGTATTAACGGAAAGCCATAAGGTGAAACACCATAAATCGAGGCCCTACTGTACACATTAACGAACATGCAAGGCACATAATTTGCATTTAAATGCATTTCCACTGATCACTAATCAATTCAGTACAATTGAATTTAAAAACATCAGTTCTAACTCGTTTACTTACATTATAATCATCGGTAACTAATACAGTGGTCATTATAATAAATACCTGGTGTAGTCTCTCACTGAGATCAGAACACTGGGTGTCTCGTTCGGCTAAGTTGTGCGTGAGCTCATTAACCTGTGAAGTGTGTTTACGTTCTTGAGAAAGTAAGAGTTGTTTGTGTGATGCAGCCTCTTGCTCCAGCTCTGAGATTCTTAATTCTTGTTCACTAATTTCAGATGCTGCTGCTGTGAGTGCCTCATGTTTTTCTAGGCTCTCCTGCAATATGAACACACTGCCACAATGCAGAAAAACAATAGGAAATGTTGTCAGAATGACAAACCTATGGAACAGTCTTCCTACTGACACACTGAAGTAATAACAGGGTTTAACATACACCGGGGAAAACTAATCAGGTCAAAGTAAACCTTCATAAGCCAAAAAATTTCTGCTTAACATAAAGCACAACACAGTGCCTAGGCCCAATGAACTGCTAAAAAAAGTCTAGTTTATAAAACAACTTGACTAAAAAAATTAAAGAAAAGAAAAATATGTACTTAATGGAACTTCATAACTGGCTTCAATTAAATTACTTTAAAATATTACTTTTAAATTAGAATGCAAATGGGAAGACAGTAATTGAATTACCGACGATAAAAATGTTTCTCGTTATTGTTATTTGAGTCACACTACCGAGGTGGGAGACAGCCAGTGTGATAAAAAAAAACTATTAACCCTTTGGGGGTCGACAGGCCTTCTCGGAAACATGTTCTTAGGGTCGAAAATTGTTTGGAAAAAAAAGAAAATTTTCTTATGAAATGATAGAGAATCTTTTTAGGATCATAATGACACCAAAAGTTTGAAATTTGAATGAAAACTTCCGGAATTATGCTCTCGTGAAGTTATCGGTCTCGAAGATGTTTACGCATCAGCGATTTCGCCCACTTTGAGCCCTATTTTTGGCCAATTCCAATGTTCCAGTCCACTAAAATCATAGCTATTTCGCTAGAACTCCATTTTTTCTATTGATTGAGTACAAGAAACCGCCTATTTACCAATTTCAACTACCCAAAATAGTGGTCAGAAAATGGCAATTTGGCCAATTTCACACAAATTTCAAACAATGCCAGAATAAACAAGGCAGACATTCCTGGCACTAAAATAACATCTTCTCTGTTCATTAGTCACGTTTCCAGGCCCCTCTTACATTACTTTTGCTTTCCATTTTGAATTTTTATTCTCACAAAAAATAGAAGATTTACTGTTATGGATACAACTGCATCATTGTAAAAATGGTATAAATAATATCAGCGCACTTGTGCAAGAATATTAGACTACCCAGTTGATGTGTATTGGACACATGGTGTGATTTGTTTACTCTTGAACATCGGCTAAAATCGAACATTTTCGCTATTTTGAGCTCAATTTCAAGGTACTTGTCATTGTCAAACCAATCAAAATCATCTCTATTTCTGTAATATATCTTCCATTCTATCAAATGAGACAAAGAAAACGAGAATACATCAATAAATACCATATTAAAATAGACTGCAAAGTCGGTTTAAAAAAAAAAAAAAAAGGTCAGTTTTTTTTTCTCATTATGCACTGTGTGCTGCAGGATTTTTTTATACTGCACACACTGATCATACAGACCCATTCTTTCATATGTAGGCCTACCAGCCGTTTCCCGCTTAATTTGAGGCCGCTAGTATTTACGCGTACTAGTACGGCACCGACCCCTGCTCGTAAAACGTACTAGTACGGTAAGTAAAAGGACACAAATGCAACTAATGTGACATTTTATTGTGGCAACATTTCGCTCTCCAGGAGCCACAATAAAAATGTCACATTAGAGTGATAACAGATAGCTCTCAAGGATAAAGATAAATTGATATTCATTTTAATTTAATTAGTTGAGAGCCATTATTTGTAGTGGCCCGCACGAGATAGGTTTGATTGTGTTTTTTTTAGGACCTAAATACTCATAATCATAGGTTCTCTTAACCCTTTCGGGGTCGGTGCCGTACTAGTACGTAATAATATTGGTAGAATTACCGACAATATGTTAAGTAAAAGGACACAAATGCAACTAATGTGACATTTTATTGTGGCAACATTTCGCTTCCAGGAGCCACAATAAAAATGTCACATTAGTTGCATTTGTGTCCTTTTACTTAACATATTGTCGGTAATTCTACCAATATTATTACGTACTAGTACGGCACGACCCGAGGTTAAGAAACCTATGATTATGAGTATTTAGGTCCTAAAAAAAACACAATCAAACCTATCTCGTGCGGGCCACTACAAATAATGGCTCTCAACTAATTAAATTAAAATGAATATCAATTTATCTTTATCCTTGAGAGCTATCTGTTATCACTCTTTGTATACATAATTTGTTATTTTTTTTTACACACTGGCCATTTATCACCAAGGCAGGGTGACCCAAAAAAGAGGAAACACTTTCATCATCACTCACTCCATCGCTGTATTGCCAGACGCGTGCCAATACCACAGTTCAAAAGCTGTAACGTATCTCCACCCCTCCTTATAATCTTGCTATTCTTAATTACAAGGCTCTTTTAAAAGACTGCTGATTTCAATACCTTTAACAAATGATTATTAAAGAAGACAATTTACATAATGTAAATAAAAATAAATGTCTGAGATAATGTACTTGAAAAACTGAAATAAATGGCTCAGATTTATCCAAAACTGTGCACACTTTATAGTCCATAATACAAGAATAACAACACAAATAATAAAAGTTTTTTCTTTTCAGGACATACATAAAAATTTAAGGAGCAAAATCTCATGATAATGGACTTTCATAAAACTGAATAAAAGAAGCAATAAATATAAACAAATAATAGTAATTTCCATGTTTGTGTTTTCATATGGATGATATAGAAACATTATAACCATGAAAGTGTTTATTACACTTCATGGTTATAATATTAATGAATATACATATGAAGTGTGTGATGGAGATTTTAAGTGGCCGGGACATGAGCTTGTGTGAGCAAGTTAGATCAAGTTTTAGGATTTATTGTGCAGAGTGGAGTATAAATGAGGTAACACCTATAAAGGGATTTAGCTAGACTTGAGTCCTAGCATTGGGAAGTACAGTGCTGAATGTACTCTAAGGAGAGGTGTAGATATTACGTTTTAGAGCATCATCTGAATTGCGATGCCCAAGCACTTCTGGCAAGACAGCTCTTACATGAAAGATGGTGAATCTGTTTCCTTCTCTAAGTGCCCTTAACTTGGTGGGAAACAGATGTTGAGATAAACTGGAGTTTTAGGACTAACTAGCCATGGGTTCAAACCCCACCTATTCCATGGTTTATTAAGCAAGTAGTACAGTCATACCCCGATTTGCATCATTTCAGCCTATGTCAAATTCGCCTTTATGCCACTTTTCTAGAGTAATTCTCAGTTCAGTGAACGTCATTACGTCAGACTTTACGTCACTCAGCAACGTCACCTACATAACTTTTTTTTGTGTTCATTATTCTTTAAAAAATATGACTAAAATGTATTTTTAGTGGTCTTTAAGGTTTAGCAATAGTTATGTTCTTTTGTGAGTTATTTACACTAGTTTTATGGTGTTTGTCATCATTTTAAGGCATTTTTAAGGCAGTACATATGCCCAGTTTATGTCACAGCTCTTGGAACCAATTAATGATGTAGGGTGGGGTATGATTGCATCCAAATGTACCTATGACTGTTTTTTCAAGCGTACTACTCTTACAGCTAGACCTGAAACCAAACTTCCTTGTTCAGTGATTAACCAGGCTGTTGCTGCCTGTGGCCCATACACCTATGCAGTGACTTATCCACAAAACAGGAATGAGAATAATAGCCTCAATATAAACAGCATGCGTACCTTCACTGCAACTTCTCGTTCCATGTCCTTGGAAGACACTTGGAATCGTAAGTCAGCAACCTGCTGCTGCAAGGTCAGTACCTCTCCTTTGACTTGTTCATATTCTGAGTTTAATTCATTGTGAAGTTCCTGCAACTCTTTAACCTGGAAAGATAAATGTGGCTTAGTGCCAACATAACTTTCACAAATAATAAATACTATAACAATAATAATAATAATAATAAATAATAAAAATAATAAAACAATAATAATAATAATATAACACTAGCTTTAATATCAATTGCAATAATAATTAAAAAATCTACATGTTACAAGACCTGTTTTTGGAATATTTTTTTTCTTCTACATTTTGAGAAGCTCATATACTGAAGATCATTTTTGGCAGCAGTATGAAGAACTGAACAATATTATCAGTGATAAAATTGTGTAAATGTACAAATTACATGAGAAATTTCTGATTTCAGCTGCAATTTCAAAGAGCTTACAGCTTCATTATTTTATTGATAAAGGCAGCTATATTTACGAAGACAAAAAGTGACAATTATTAATACAGGGAGGAGGCATGCTGAATTTTCAAAACATCTGATAATCATGCAGTTTTTTATGGTTCTTATTGTTCTCCAATTTCTTTATTATTATAATCATAACTAAACCCACAAGGGTCATACAGCACTGAACTTTCCTTTACAACATTATCCATGACGGTGATCTGCATAAACAAGATAATGCGGGGTGCAGAATAACCGACTGCTGGATAATCGACGATCTATTGTACTGTGACGCATACTTACTTGTGCATTTGCTTGGCTGAGTTGTGCCAGGGTGTCCTTGGTCACGACCTCATTACCATGGAGTGCTTTCTCAAGCTGTGAATTATAGTGACAATATTTCAATAACATTAATAATAAATTCTGAATAGATGTCTTATTTCAGGTATCGAAAAAAATATTTAAAAATAATTTAAAAAATTAAAGCATGAACAACTTTAGCAAAATGATTCTTAGAATATTTTGGCATAGCAGTCATTATGGATTATTAAGATATAAAGAAAACATGTCTTTATATGTAGTATTAACATCACTCAAAATATTTTGCTTTTATTGGTCTTATCAATTTTCATAAAAAAAAAAAATAAAAAAAATAAACAGTGTTTGTAATGAAAATGAAAATTTTTATTTCCTCGCAAAGCTTACAATGTGTGGTTTACATATTACAAAATATTAAGTACAAAGAAAAGCCACTAGCATACCTAGGCATTTTGGGCAATTTCAAGTGGGTTCATTCCCACCTCATAAACAAGAAACATAATGAGGCTACTATTGCTATTACTTATGTTGATTTTACTGACACTGATGCAATTCCAGATGGGTTCATTCCCACCTCATGGACACAAAAATAGGAACAATGCTGCTGCTGCTAACATTGATGATAATGATTTCTATTCTCTTTGGCCCTTTTTTCAAGCAATGGTTTCCATAATTCTGGGAGAGTTCCTTTACTGGTAGCTCTAGACATTTTACCCATATTCATAGTCTTATCAATACCAAACGTTAAGTCTACAAGCTCCGTTATATTCTTTAAACTATATATTTGATATCTTAACAGTGTGCATTACTGTACTTTTTTTTTTTTTTTTTACAATGTGTCTTTGTTACATTTTTTGCCTTTGCTTTACACTTTTTTTATTTCCATCTCCCTCCATTATACCTCTGATGAGTTTTGAGAGTTTTCCACTCCTTGTGCCAGGCTTGTTTGGTGCTTGCCCAGTCAACCAGGCTGTTGCTGCTGGTGACCCAGTGACCCACATACCCATCACAGCCTGGTTGACCTGGCACATCCCTCCATTTGAACTTTTCTGGAGTGTCCCCTTGCCCTGGTGTCCCTGCTCTTGCTCACCTCAGTAACTCTCTCACTAGCTATACGAAGCAGTTTTCCTCTATCTTCGTATTTATCTTTCAGAATTTCCACCTCCTCCTGAAGATTCTCGTATTCCTTCTCTTGTTGGCTCAGTGATATCACTTTCTGCCTCAAATTCTCCTCTGCTTCACTTATCTGAAGTACAACACATTGACGTGAGTATCTACATGCAGAAAATGCTGAAAAATTATCTACCTGCTATTAAAAATATTTGATTCCTCATAACTTACATTTAATAAAGACCAATTATGAAAACAGAAACAGTATAATCATGATAATCCAAAATTCTATACAGTACTCTGGAAATCCCATATTCTGGAACAATTAAATTTCTTTAACTAAAATTAATATGGAATTAGCACTTTTCTGTGAATATAATACATTCAAGTTTGCTTGTGTGTCTGACTTTTCTAACACCATATTTGCCTTTTGAATAACAGAATGAAGTTTATGCATCGTTCAGTCTTTTTTTTTTTTTTTTTTTTTGGTACTGCGAATTCTAAAAGATCTTCCACATATGTTTAAAATGACCAAAAATAATAATTTCAATAATGGATGCTTTATTTTTTTAAACATTCAGTTAATTTTTTCATAAGAAAACTTATTTTCCAAGAAGATATAATACAGATACAATAGCAGATTAACAGTGGAAAATATACAACTTACAAGAAAAAGTCCTGCACAGAATTTCGACACAAGTTGTACTCTTTTCCTATATTACTGATGCCTGAGCAAACCTCTGTATATAACATTCTTCTCTTCTCCATTTTTTAAATTTTATCCTATAAAATGTTAAAAGTTTAAAAAACATTGCCAATAGTGTAAAAAATATCTAAATAAAACATTCTCTTACACAGAATATGTCTAGGTCCACTAAAACACAGTTTACTAAGAACAACAGTTACATTAAAGTCAAGATCAAAATCAATATATGAATGGCAACCGTGGCTAAACTTTAATAATTTTGTACAAGACTGATGCTAGTGATTTACACCAGTTAAAATGTTGTCACTAGTCCCAGGCAACATCACTCCAGGTCACCTAAATTACAAGGAAAATGCTACATGAATAAGAACTACGTATTACATAAACCTAGGAACATAAAGATAAGCATATAATGAATGTAAGTAGAATTATATAAGAATTGCTTGACATCATACATGTTCACAAGAAAGAGAATACCTGGAATCCCTTCCAGAGTGCAAAACATTTAACAGGCTTCTGTCTTACACTCGTATAACAGGACTATAGTACATACCTCTCAAAATAATTACTGTCTACCAACCTACAAGCTAATGAATAAGACACATCTGGAACGATATCGTTCCACACACCACAGAGCTGAACTCTTCTCCAGGTTGAGGGACTGACCACCTCAAACTATTTCTCCAAAGTTGATGGATTGATTACATCACCTTTACCCCACCACTACTCCAGCTGTCTACAATACATTCTCCTCTGTATTTGACTGATGAAGCCTACCATGTTTTTTGAATCGGTATTTTATATAAATTTCAACAAATCTACTAGCTAGTATGACAACAGTAACAACAACGATGTTTTTAAAGTATGAGATACTTTGCTTATTTCTGACCATGACAATTGTCCTGAAAGACATCCATAAGGAATGAGACTGAACTACAATAAGCAGATGCATGTTGTATGAGCTTGCATCTCTAAATGTGTGCAGTAGTATGGGAGCTGGTGGTAGACCAGCCAAGGTCAGACCATTTGAAGCAGAGAGGAAAAGAGTAAAATAAAGGAATTATAATTGGCATGCTTTTACAAGTTGTGAATGACATACATGTCGACCAAGTGCACGGATTCAAACAACATCTCGTCGACAGTAGGGAAGAATGACCTACATTCCAGAATGTGCTTTTATTGAAACAGTGTTTTGATCTGTGTAGAGCTTCATCATTTGACTTGATAAAGCTCTAAAAACACTGTCCAAATAAAACCATGTTCTGGAACATGTGTCTTCTCTTAACCAAGCGCATGTTAGGTACCTCTAGCATTTGAAAAAAGGGGTTCAAAAACAATATACTGACACACATTTTATGTCTAACAATACAATATACAAAGCATTTTCATCTGAACACTTAATTAATACTTGTTTGAAAATCAACAATGAAGACTATCAAATACAAAACAAGGATAGTGATCATATCCAAAATGCAGAATTAATCAAACACTAAAGGAAAGCAGGAATATTAAACAATTTATAGAGATTATCAATCCTATACACAGAAAGACTTCAGGTTGATATGGTATTGGATAAATAATTTCTAAGCTCTGTGTGGTGTTATTATAAGTAATTAATAAATAATCTATTAAAGGTTGTGTGCAAAACATCAATATTAGACTCACAGTTTTTTTTAATACTCACACTTTAAAAAAATTTCACACCTGTGTTAAAAGGTGGTTAGTTGAGGTTCACAAATATGTTAGCTCATAGACAAAAACTATAATTTATCTGTGACAATACCTTGCCATTGCGTTCTAGTTTGAGCTCATCGACACACTTGCCCAAATGTTCCAGCTTTTCCTCCATCTGCTGCCTGAGTCTCTTCTCCGCTTCGAGGGCTTCAGTCAGTTGTGTCTCAGAGCGATTCTTCTCTTCAAGGAGTAGAGTGCATCGTTCTTCCAGTTTCTTGTTATCCCTGTGAAGAATTTCAATCTTTCTTGGGAGAAAGTTGATAAGTCGCTTACTAAGGTCACCTTCAGTCTCTGGAAGTTCTTCCGTTGGAGAAAATGCCTCGTCGGCACTTACTGGTGCAGTAGTTTCTTCCTCGGATAAAGTCCCAGGAGCTGATCCTGTGTCTGCCTCACTGACATATGCTGTGTCAGAGCTCTCTGGCTCAGGGCTCAGTGCTTCCGATTCCATGTGATTAATTTGGTAATTTTCCTCTTCATCATTTTCATAGTCTTCATCATCATTATCATCGTCATCATCTTCGTCATCACTGGAACCATAATGCTGGTGAAGAGCAGACAGTCTTGATGCTAGAGTCAATGAACGTGCAGTCGATGCCATAAGTTTTTGATAGAGGTAACTGCACTGCTCTTCTAGGTTTTGCAAGCGAGTGGCGTGCATGTCCTCTCCTGCCATCGCAGCAACAATTGACGTGGAGGTGTCATCATCAGCATCAACAACACCATATTCAATAGCCATATCAAGCAATAAATCTACAGGGGGTTCAAATTCACCATAAGTGTGTGTTACAGCTGCTGCTCCTTCCTCTTCTGTTGCAGGGTATTCGCCACCTTTTGCTTCTGCTACTCTCTCTGCAATGCGTCTTCTCTCATTGAGTTCCTCTCTCAGAGTATTCCATGCTTCCTCACTCTCTGAATTCATTTGCCGAATTTTGTGCCACTGTTCTCGCGAACACTCCAGCTCATTCCTTAAGCGATGAAGGAGCTCTCGTTTCTCCTTCAGCTCGTATCGAAGAATAGACTCTGAAGAGTGGAGCTGGGCATGTTGTTCTTTCATGTCTGAAACCAAGAGCCAAGTAGTGTGAAGTGCATCAGAAACATTGACAAGTCTGGTTTCCTGCTGAGCTACGCGTCGCTGAAGTTCCACATTAAGTACCTTCAGGCGCTCGATTTCTGTAACAAGGGATTTTTTCTCAAAAATAAGCTCTCTTAGTTTAATGTAAGTCTTGCTAACACTGCTAGACATTACTTTGAAATCTTCTGCTGAAGGTAAGTTACTGAAGGTTGTGGTGTTGTTGTCTGGGGGAGTAACAGCATTAACTCTAGTCTTCTCGATAAGTTCCAAGTCTTCAAATAACTTAGTAAGTGCACTTAACTGCTGTGACATTTTCTGGTTATCATTAAAATATGTATCTAGTTGGTCTTTCAAACCATGAATGATAATTTCCTGGTCATCAATGACCGTTTCATAATCCCTAACCCGTCTTCGAAGTTCACAGCACATTCTCTCGGTGAGTTCAAGTTTGCCGGCTGCAAAAGAGATTTCTGCTAAAAGTTTAGGAATGTCCTCCAGTTTCTTTATAATGAGATGGGGTTCTGGCATTGACTCTGGCACCTGGATGCCCACCTCTTCATGACTGCTGGAGGAGTCCTGAAGGGTATCAACACCATCCCCGCTGTTATGAGAGTCTGTGTCACTATCACTTACACGAGTCTTACGTTCAAACCAATTGGCACTAACCTTGTGTATATTTGTCCGCAGAGCAGTCTTCTCCATTTCTGCTGCACGACACTGCTCCTGGGGATATTATGAGAAAATAAGCATTCTCAAAATTACTTACATGTAATAATAAGCAATCAAACTCCTTTTCCTATAGAAATTATTAAAACATAATACAGTGGACCCCCGGCTAACGTTCATTCCAGATAACGTTTTTTTCGGCTAAAGGTTGCTTTTTACGTTCAATATTTTTTTCGGCTAGCGTTATTTACTCAGCTAACGTTTCGTACCAGACCTGTCTGCCTGCTCTGCGCTTGCGCACCTCCTCCCAGGACGCCAGTCCACCGTTGTTTACACTTGAGTGAACAACACCCAGCGCGCTCTTTCAAGCATTCACAATACATTTGGTGTCTTTTTTGGTGATTTAGTGACTGTCACTGTGAAATAAGTCACCATGGGTCCAAAGAAGCTTCCTAGTGGCACCCCTGTGGTAAAGAGAGTGAGGAACACCATCGAACTGAAGAAGGAGATTGTTGAAAAATTTGAGAGTGGCGTACGTGTGGGTGAGCTTGTCAGGATGTACAACAAAAACACAGTTTAGCAGGCATTCAGTGAGTGTAGCAGGCATGCAAGGAGTGTAGCAGGCATGCAAGGAGTGTAGCAGGCATGCAAGGAGTGTAGCAGGCATGCAGGGAGTGTAGAAGGCAAGCAAGGAGTGTAACAGGCATGCGGGGAGTGTAGCAGGCAAGCAGGGAGTGTAGCAGGCATGCAGGGAGTGTAGAAGGCAAGCAAGGAGTGTAACAGGCAAGCAGGGAGTGTAGCAGGCATGCAGGGAGTGTAGCAGGCATGCAGGGAATGTAGAAGGCAAGCAAGGAGTGTAGCAGGCATGCAGGGAATGTAGAAGGCAAGCAAGGAGTGTAACAGGCATGCAGAGAGTGTAGCAGGCAAGCAGGGAGTGTAGCAGGCATGCAGGGAGTGTTGCAGGCATGCAGGGAATATAGCAGGCATACTGGGAGTGTAGCAGGCATGCAAGGAGTGTAGCAGGCATGCAAGGAGTGTAGCAGGCATGCAGGGAGTGTAGCAGGAATGCAAGGAGTGTAGCAGGCATGCAGGGAGTGTAGCAGGCATGAAAGGAGTGTAGCAGTCATGCAGGGAGTGTAGCAGGCATGAAAGGAGTGTAGCAAGCATACAGGGAGTGTAGCAAGCATACAGGGAGTGTAGCAAGCATACAGGGAGTGTAGCAAGCATACAGGGAGTGTAGCAAGCATACAGGGAGTGTAGCAAGCATACAGGGAGTGTAGCAAGCATACAGGGAGTGTAGCAAGCATACAGGGAGTGTAGCAAGCATACAGGGAGTGTAGCAAGCATACAGGGAGTGTAACAAGCATACAGGGAGTGTAGCAAGCATACAGGGAGTGTAGCAAGCATACAGGGAGTGTAGCAAGCATACAGGGAGTGTAGCAAGCATACAGGGAGTGTAGCAAGCATACAGGGAGTGTAGCAAGCATACAGGGAGTGTAGCAAGCATACAGGGAGTGTAGCAGTAGTGCAGGGAGTGTAGCAGTAGTGCAGGGAGTGAGGATTCCCCTTCCAAACACTAAGCCCTGCCCCTGTCCTCCCTATCTTCCAGATGCCAGCAAGTCTCTTCAATAAAGGTAAGTAAATGTTATTTTAAATGTTTATTTCATTATTTATTTATAAATTTTAAATTGTATGTAGTATTTATGTGTGTTTTCTGTATGTAAAACTATAGTTATTCTTTAAAAAATGATTTTTTTTTGTGAATATTTTTGGATGTCTGAAACGGATTAATTGTATTTACATTATTTCTTATGGGAAATAAGGCTTCGGATAACGTTTTTTTCGGCTAAAGCTCTAGCTCCTGGAACGGATTAAGAACGTTAGCCGAGGGTCCACTGTACATGTAATGAGAAAAACTTTATGAAAGTGTGTCTTCTTTTGTGGGTCACCCTGCCTTGGTGGGGTCACCCTGCCTTAGTAGGAAATGGCCAATGTGTTAAAAAAAATAACATGCAATCAATAAATAACTAACAGTCATTGAAGTGGAGGAAATAACTAAAGGTGAATAACTTTCAGCCTATCAGCCATTTCCAATTACAGGGTAACATTTTGTGAAGGGATTCAGAGAAACCAGTTAATTGATTTAGTTGGACTTGAGTCCTGGAAATGGGAAGTACAATGCCTGCACTTTAACGGAGGGGTCTGGGATAGTGACAGCTGGGAGGGACTATTCTCAGCTGTTGTATCTGAGCGCCTCTGCAAAGACAGTGATTATGTATGAGTGTGGTGAAAGTGTTGAATAATGATGAAAGTATTTTCTTTTTGGGGATTTTCTTTCTTTTCGGGTCACCCTGCCTCGGTGGGAGACGGCCGACTTGTTGGGGGAAAAAAAAAAAAAAACTAGGTAACCAGGGAAACCAGTTAATTGATTTAGTTGGACTTGAGTCCTGGAAATGGGAAGTACAATGCCTGCACTTTAAAGGAGGGGTCTGGGATAGTGACAACTGGGAGGGACTTACTCTCAGCTGTCGTATCTGAGCGCCTCTGCAAAGACAGCGATTATGTATGAGTGAGGTGAAAGTGTTGAATGATGATGAAAGTATTTTCTTTTTGGGGATTTTCTTTTTTTTTTTTAGTCACCCTGCCTTGGTGGGAGACGGCCGACTTGTTGGGGGTAAAAAAAAAAAAAAAAAAAAATAGGTAGAGTCAAAATTAAAAAAAAAATTCTATGTGATCTTATCTAAATGTCAACATTGAAAATCATATATCAGAAAATGTTATATCAAAAACCATATACGTACATGTATCAGAAAATGTTATATCAAAAACCATATACTACAGTGTATCAAAAAATGCTATCATATTCTGCCCTCTTTATAACCATTCTGGATAAATTGGCACAAAACATGGTGGTGTGACGCTTCTTCCTTGTGGGGAATGTTTCTTTATCTTGGAAATTGATTTTTATTACAAATATTGTAGTATACTGAATTTTTAAGCAAATAATATACAAAAACAGAAGGCATTTCTTTTATGATATTCTGAAAGGTAATATAATTACCATACTTTGTTATGGGGCTCTGAGCCTAACTTACAGATGCAGAAGACAATATCTACACATCTCCAAAATCAAACAAAATATTAAGGGGCCAAATCTTTTATTAACCCGAATTTTGGCCATGGTGGCACTTACTTTTTTCTGCTGGGCAATGCCTTGTATATCTGTTAATGATTCTGAAAAAAATATTGCAGTAATAAGATCTAAAATTTTAAGAAATACCAATAAAGGAAAAAATAAGTGTATGACTCACGAAATCGTATGACACGATTGCAAACAAACCATACCACGGTTCTAACCCTGCCCATGGTATAGTTTGGTTAATAAGTGTATATTTGATGTATGTAAATTTTATCAAATTTACCTGTCATTTTACACATCCATGAAGCAGAAAGAAAAGAAATAACAACAATCCTGCCAGATGCAACGTGTTTAACAGGCCGCTGCTACCATCTATCCAACCAATGAAGTAGAGAAGACTAAACACAGTTTTCTTCAGGGTGCTATGTACCCACCCCCTTCATGATAATATGTTTGAAATCAGTTATAATAGAAATTACACATCATAACTTTGACAAAAAAATTCAGTATAATACATAAAGACTCACTCTTAAAATTTCATTTTCTTTCTCCAAGTTTTCTAGCTTGTGCTGACACTGGTCGAGCACTTGTTGGGGGGACAGTGAAGTGTCTGTGTCTGGCTGGGAGATCACACTGGTTGATTCTAGTGCTGCACACTGTTCAGGCTTCACCGTGACCAAACTGACAGTAGGTATAGTAGATGAACTTGTTTCTTTGAGCAACTCGTGCACGCCTGTACTGAGTCTTTCACCTGCAGTCAGTGTCTCTTTCAATGTTTTCTCCAGATGTGTGATTTCATTCTTCAAGTGCTTCTCTTGTGCTTGTAATGAATCAACTTGGGTGTGAAGCTGCGTCACCTGGTTTTCCAGCAGGTCGTGTAGATGCTGCAACTCTGTACACTTGGACCTACTGAGACGCAGTTCCTCAGACAACTGCTCACACTGAAGACACACTTCAGGAGTGTGGCATTTGGCTGAGTCACTTTCATTGTGTGGACTAGCAACTCCTGAATCCTGCTGAGCCTGAGGAGAAGAGAGAGAAAAAACATGATGAATAATATGACTATCAAAATGTATCTCAATTAATATACCTACAGCTCTAGAGGTATGGATTCAGATTTTATATTAACCAAACACGCAATTTACTGGGACAATAATTCAGTTAACATTTTTCTGCCAGACTTGAATTTTTTTTTTTTATTGTAGAATGTACAGGTAATGTACAGTCGATTTCAAAGATCATTCTTATCTAAAGTATACGTACTTCCAATCTCCCAGGATGCCACCCACAAGTCACCTAACACTAAGATACCCATTTACTGCTGGCAAACAGGGGTAGAAGGTATAAGGAAACTTGCCAATATTTCTCCACCTGCCCAGGATATAACACAGGTTCTTTGGTTGTGAGCCAAAGGCACTAGCACTGAGCTACAAAGCTCTTCACACCTCTGTCAGAGGTCTGTATAATAATACAGAGCAATAATAATAATGTCACAACTCTATGTATCCTTGGCAAGCAATAAAAACAAAGCAAAATATACACAAAAATATAATGTTATGCATAACTCTCAGTGCATATACACTTAAAATCTACTTTAATTCTTATTTAGGGATCAATGAATGTTGCAGTCTTAATGACACTTGTGAAGTCGATAGGCTTCAAACCTAACAAACTATAAAAGTAATTCTATAAATAATGTGATAGAGCAAGGTGACACAGTAGAGTGGCACTCTATACTCACATTCACACATGACAACCAGTAATCAGCTATCTTCACTCCGGTATTTCAAGTGATTCAAGAGGGTCAGTATGTAGCCAAAAACCTTAATAGGATCGGAGAAATGGTATGGTGATACCGACAAGATGTGGAAAAAGACACTTATGTACAGTTCAGGACGTATATTAAAGGAAACGTTTTGCCACGAGTGGCTTCTTCAGTCCTAATACAGAGATAACTAAGAAAACAAGTATATATATAGGCAGGAGTCAGGTGGAGTGTCACGTGGGTAGTAGTAGTAGTGGTAGTAGTAGTAGTGGTGTTAGTAGTAGTAGTAGTAGTAGTAGCAGTAGTAGTAGTAGTAGTAGTATAGTAGTAGTAGTAGTAGTATAGTAGTAGTATAGTAGTAATAGTAGTAGTATAGTAGTAGTAGTATAGTAGTAGTAGTATTAATAATAGTAGTAGTAGTATAGTAGTAGTAGTATAGTAGTAGTAGTAGTAATATAGTAGTAGTAGTATAGTAGTAGTAGTGTAGTAGTATAGTAGTAGTAGTAGTGTAGTAGTATAGTAGTAGTAGTAGTGTAGTAGTAGTATAGTAGTAGTAGTGTAGTAGTAGTAGTAGTATAGTAGTAGTATAGTAGTAGTAGTAGTAGTAGTATAGTAGTAGTATAGTAGTAGTATAGTAGTAGTATAGTAGTAGTATAGTAGTAGTAGTATAGTAGTAGTAGTATAGTAGTAGAGTATAGTAGTAGTAGTATAGTAGTAGTAGTAGTATAGTAGTAGTAGTATAGTAGTAGTAGTAGTAGTAGTATAGTAGTAGTATAGTAGTAGTAGTATAGTAGTAGTAGTATAGTAGTAGTATAGTAGTAGTAGTAGAGTAGATAGAGAGTAAGTAGTAGAGTATAGTAGTAGTAGTATAGTAGTAGAGTATAGTAGTAGTAGTATAGTAGTAGTAGGTATAGTAGTAGTAGTATAGTAGTAGTAGTATAGTAGTAGTAGTATAGTAGTGAGTAGTATAGTAGTAGTAGTAGTAGTAGTATAGTATAGTAGTATAGTAGTAGTAGTAGTATAGTAGTAGTAGTATAGTAGTAGTAGTATAGTAGTAGTAGTATAGTAGTAGAGGTGTAGTAGTAGTGGAACTAATGTGGTGAAACGGGTTGGGTTAGAGAAGGACCTGTTGACATCATGTTACAGCCGTGTTCAACACAGGAATGATGTTGGACACCTCATGAAATTCAGTGAAACTAGACTAGTGATAAAAGAAGACGATTTAAGACGACAAAAATGCATAGAAGCTGCCCTAAATGCTGTCAGTAACACTCCATCAAAAGTCCAGTAGTTACAGTATCTCAAAATTGCTAATCAACAGGATATTACTCATTCTGGAGACCGCTGTAACATGATGTTAACAGATCCTTTTCTAACCCAACCCATCTCACCACATTAGTTCCACTACTACTACCACCACTACTTACCTCTACCCACACGACACTCCACCTGACTCCTGCCACTATATATACTGGTTTTCTTAGTTATCTTTGTATTAGGGCTGAAGAAGTCACTTGTGGCAAAACATTTCCTTTAATAAATGTCCTGAACTGTATATAAAAGTTTTTTTCCACATCTTAACAGGATGAACTATAACTACCAGAATAAAACACATTACAAGTCACTCCTTGTCTGACTTCAAAGAACGATTAATCAACAAATCCTCACTTGGTAAATCATTAAAATTTAGAAGTTTATATATGTACTGAAGAAGCTTATAGTGACATGAGTTTCCATTGCATGACTTTTAGTCGAACTGTAAGTATTATGTTATTTTTTCAACCAAGGCTGTTGCCCTCAAAAAGCTTTAAAACATTATGGTGAACAACAGATACTGAAACAAATACAGTACTGGTATTCTTGTCTCTCTATAGTGTCAAATTATGGTGAGCGACAAATACAGTACCGGTATTCTTGTCTTTTTACAGTGTCCCATATCTGTCTATAACAGTTTCACTTGCCTCATCTAGTTTGTTCTGCAGGGAAGCACAAGATGCTCGCAGTGTGGCATTGTCGCCCTCAAGAAGCGCCAGACGCTCTTGTAGGGAGGTCACCTCCAGGTTGGCCTCCATGCTCACTTCTCCACTCTCGTGTCTTGGACTTTCAGAGAAACTGGGTGATAAACTGTTCTCACCCACAGGAGCCATACTGCGCAAGTTAGCAAGCTGCGACGATGATGATGATGCTACCTCACTCAACTGAAATAGTACAGAAATATAATATATTGAATTAATAATATTTAACAAGAAAACAAAGGAAATAATGGCTAGCTACACACAGATTACAGTATATACTGTATGTCATATGAACAGTGGTGCTAAACCTATAGTGCATCACACATTGCATAGGGGAATGGAAGCCAATGAGATCTGATCAGATGATTCAAGAGCCCTTACTGGCAAACCTCTTTTAAAGAGAGACTATCCATATATGATTATTGAAATCATCATTCTCGCAGGTCTGTCGCAGAAGTGACCTTAAGAATCATATAGCTGAATCCAAAATCTAAGATCCTGTGAACAGATTTAAATTATTTGCAAGTTATTTTGAAGAGTTAAATTTCATTTATACTGTATGTACAATAGATAGTAAAGAGGTAAATCAGACTTACAGCTAGAAAGCTTGAAATTTTTAATTACATTCATGGGAAGCACTAAAGCGAAGGGGGTCATGAGGCACCAGGAAAATAAGCTCATACACTGAGGTCCGGAGGTTAATCCCCCAGTACGGCTGGAAAACATTTGGATGTGTTTTCATAACCTGTTGTCCCTGTTCACCCATCAGTAAAATAGGTACAGTACCTGGGTGTTAGTCAACTGCTGTGGGTCACATCCTGGGACAAAATTTACCTAATTTACCCGAAATGCTCTACATAACAAGGGGCTTTCTATATACTATGTAGCAGTATGTAACTGATGTCAGTTAGACCTGTAAACCTTGTACATGTACTTGTAGAAATAAAGATATTATATTATTATTATTGTACTGAACTAAGAAATAAAGGATTTGATTTGATTTGAGGGGAAGGGGAAAGTAGTAGGGAAAAGGGATGGGTGTAAGCTGGGAAGATGATATACGTAGAGAGTGATGTGGGTTTGGGAGGGGAGGGGCAGGTAGTGTGTGGTGGAATGAAAGAGGTTGAGGACAATAACACTTGGTACACCATAGTGCAGGAGGGGGAGGGGGAGAGGGAGGAGGGAGGGGGAAATGGAGGGAAGGATATTGCTTCACCTGTGTGTAAAACTGTATATTGACTCACACCCGAGTGTAACCTTCACCTAGTGTATCAAGAGAGTGTTGGCCAGACTTAGTAGCTACTGACTCATTGGCTCAGTGGTAGACACAGGCAGTGTGTGTGTGTGTCTCGTCCTCACCACATGGAGGATCAAGCCTTCACTACCCTGTATTAAATATTCTATACAAGATTTTAATGCCTATAATAATAATAATAATAATAATAATAATAATAATAATAATAATAATAATAATAATAATAATAATAATAATAATGATGAAAACTTCAGCAGAAAAGCACCCAAGTTTCAAGTGAAATGCCCATGATTCCCTGGTTGGATACCTGTTTTGGGAAGTCTCAAGACATTCCTAGCAGTATGTAGGTACCTGAGATTTACGTGAGGCTCTTATGGGTGTCATCCTGGGTAAGAGGACCCAGGCAATAAGTCACACCATCATTATATTCTCAGGGAACACTTGTTAAGAGTCAGGCAGCTCCTGGCAGCTACGGGACTGTCCCGTAGCTTGATCGCTAGCACATTCAGCTCACACACTGAGGTCCGGAGATCGAATCCCCAGTACAGCTGGAAAACTTTAAGACGTGTTTCCTTAAGACACCTGTTGTCCATGTTCACCCATCAGTATAAAATGGGTACTTGGGTGTTAGTCGACTGGTGTGGGTCACATACTGGGACAAAACTGACCTAATTTGCCCAAAACACTCAGCATAACAAATACAAATCTTTATTTCCTTGTAAAGCTTACAATGTGTGGTTTACATGTTATAAGATTTTAATTACAAAGGTGGCCACTATCGTGCCTAGGCACTTCGGGCAGATTAATACTAATTCTTACGCTATTTTGATACAGATTACGTTTGAGTAGTATATTTGAATATATTATTAGGTACGTAATTAGATACACAAGCGGCTTTCTATATAGTAGTATGTCATTGATGTCAGCTAGGCCTGTATACCTTGTACATGTACTTGTAGAAATAAAGATAAAAAAAAAAAAAGTTTGATCTGATCCCAGGAAGGGGAGGATTGAGAAAAATATAACACAAGAGACAGTAGTAGCAGTGTTAGTAGCAGTAGTAGTAGTGGTGGTTGTGGCAGTAGCAGTAGTGGTTGTAGGAGTAGTACATAGTAACAATACTAGTAATAGTAATACTACTAGTAGTAACAGCAGCAGCAATAGTAGTAAAATAGTAATTATGGACAAGGTAGATTATTTTGTAAAAATGAACATGTCTTAAAATGTCGGAAGGTCATAGCTGAGGACTATACTCTGAGCAACACCTATTTATATTCAACCTTCTCAGTCATATATATTTATATTTTCAACTCTCTCAGCAGTATATATATATTTATGCATTTGTCATTCTTGGAAGATGAGGGAGTGAGCTAGCTGGGAAAGGGGAAGATGGGGAGGGGAAGAGAGGACCCAGATAGACGATACAGTAGTGCACAAGGTTAAATTATTAGGGTATACAAACATCTCCAGAGTGACAATTATTATTATTATTATTATAATCAAATAGAAGCGCTAAACCACAGGGGTTATACAGCTCCAGAGTGACAAGGAATCAAGGGGTTATAATTATAACCATGATTTTTAATGGGGGGTGGAGGGGTAAGTCAGCAGAAGGCCTCGGTCAGATGACCAAAAGCTCCAGTTGTGGGGTCATCATATGACTAAAGACCTGTTTCAGGAAACACTTGTCCAGTTTATCGACAAACCTTACCTTACCTTACCTAACCTAACCTAGTGACGAGGCTAGGAACTTTCCACTGTCCTTCAAACCATCATCAGACTGACTGGTCAAAGACCGCAGCAGTCTTGTTCAAGAGGAAACTGGACTAGTATCTTCACCAGGTGCCAGATCAACCAGGCTGTGATGAATATGTAGGTCAGCAGGCCACCAGCAGCAACAGCCTGGTTGACCAGGCAAACACCAGACGAGCCTGGCTCAAAGCCAGGCTTGTCTGGTTTAGAGCTACATGAAATCACACCACTTCTCCTTCCCCCAGAAAAAAACATTTACATTATCAAAAAAATGTCCTCTGCCACCTCACTCGAGATCTTTGGATAATCAACATTGCATTGCATGTTATGAAGTGATGAAGGCTCGATCCTCAGTCTGATAATCATGCCTTGGTCTCACCAGTCAGGCAAACATCCTCTCACATAACAAAATACAGTGGACCCTCGGTTTTCGTTGAAAATTCTTTCCAGAATGCTGTTTGAGTGCCGTTACCGAACAAATTTACTCACATAATGACAAATATAAATTAGATTAGTCATTTCAGACCCCCAAAAATACATTTACAAAAGCACTTACGAAAATACACTTACATAATTGTTTGAGTTTGGAGGTGCACGAAAACCGAGGGTCCACTGTAGGTGTTTAGATTTTCTTCCCGCTCAGGAGCTATGAATCAACCCCTGCAACCACAAATAGGTGAGCACAGTACTTCCCAGTACTAGTTCCTGACACACTAGTCTCAGGAACTAATTTACCTTTTAAACTATTAAAGATCTATCCATGATATTATCATAGATTAAAAAAAATATACTATAAAGATTACAGGATAATTCATAAAAAAATAATTGTACGCTAGTAAAAATGTGGGTTAGGTTAGGTAAGGTTCGTCAGGAAACAGTTTAAAAATCATGGTTACGATTATAACCACTACTGAGTGCTGCTGGCCTACAGAATAGCAGTGGGTAAACACGCTAAAACAGTATACGTTGTTTCATCTGCTGCTAGAAATAAAGATTTATTATTATTATTAATAAGTCAAGCTTATTCTACAACATCTCTTTTCTACATTAAAACTATTTTGGGCTGGGTGGCGGCTTGTGTTTGTTGAAAGCAAGCAAGTCTACCCACCCTTGACACATCCCAGGGAGCAGGTGGTGCCGATGGGAATAGAACTCTCTCAGCAAAGCCAAGAAAACACTTCTGATCCGTAAACACAGCTGAGGATAAACATCCTTAACATTCCCAAACACTACTGGGTAAATAACCTCGTCACTTCTGTAACACTACTACGTAACAGCCTGAAAGAGACCCTCTAACAGGCTAAAAATCCACTCGACAACAGTCTAATATGTTCAAGATACCAGACTGGAGTTAACGGGATTTAGAGTAACATCGCGAATTTGTGGGTCCCAAGACTGTTCAACAGCCTTCCACCAGGCATAGAGCAATTGTGATAAATGGGACAGAAAACGAACAAGTTGGAGAATGAGACACTCATGTAACACATGGGAATCTTTACTGAGGAAACGTTTTGCCACACAGTGACTTCATCAGTCCATTACAAAGAAGAACGGTGTTAAGAGAGGAGTTTGAGGTAATCAGTCCCTTAGTCTGGAGTCAATGTGATCAGTCCATCAATCTTGAAAGTACAGCATATGGTCGGAGAAGTGGCTTATATAGTGTAGTCAGATGAGTGGGGGCAGGAGGAGGCAGAGCCACAGTGGAATCATCCACTAGTGTAAGTAGGTCTTCGTCCAAGGGTTGGACAAGTGTTGAAGAATTCCTTGTATGAAGATCCCATGATGTTGCAGAGCCACACCTTCCCTCGTGGTATTCTTTCATCTCTGTGAGAGCTATGATGTCTGGGTTTACCTCTGCTATCCATTCTATAAACTCAATTATGAGGATTTTTGAGCATTTCCGTAAAACACCCGATTTTTAAGCATCCTATCAACGTTATAACGAACAAATTCTTTCAACATAATAAAAAAAAAAAAACAGAATACCACCGCCTCCAGACATTAACCTCCCAGTCATGCAGGATATACTGCCCGTTAAAAATTTTATGAGTAAATTTTGGATAATTCTAGTTAGAGAAACCTAACATAATAATAATAATAATAATAATAATAATAATAATAATAATAATAAAATAATTTTTATTTCTACAAGTATGTTATACAACTTATACAGACCATACAGTGAGCACCAGACAAAGTGGTGCACCATACAGTGAGCACCAGACTAAGTGGTGCACCATACAGTGAGAACCAGACTAAGTGGTGCACCATACAGTGAGGACTAGACTAAGTGGTGCACCATACAGTGAGCACCAGACTAAGTGGTGCACCAGACTAAGTGGTGAACCATACAGGGAGCACCAGACTAAGTGGTGCACCATACAGTGAGCACCAGACTAAGTGGTGCACCATACAGTGAGCACTAGACTAAGTGGTCCACCATACAGTGAGCACCAGACTAAAAGGTGAACCATACAGTGAGCACCAGACTAAGTGGTGCACCATACAGTGAGCACCAGACTAAGTGGTGCACCATACAGTGAGCACCAGACTAAGTGGTGCACCATACAGTGAGCACCAGACTAAGTGGAGCACCATACAGTGAGCACCAGACTAAGTGGTGCACCATACAGTGAGCACCAGACTAAGTGGTGCACCATACAGTGAGCACCCGACTAAGTGGTGCACCATACAGTGAGCACCAGACTAAGTGGTGCACCAGACTAAGTGGTGCACCATACAGGGAGCACCAGACTAAGTGGTGCACCATACAGGGAGCACCAGACTAAGTGGTGCACCATACAGGGAGCACCAGACTAAGTGGTGCACCATACAGGGAGCACCAGACTAAGTGGTGCACCATACAGTGAGCATCAGACTAAGTGGTGCACCATACAGTGAGCACCAGACTAAGTGGTGCACCATACAGTGAGCACCAGACTAAGTGGTGCACCATACAGTGAGCATCAGACTAAGTGGTGCACCATACAAAGAGCACCAGACTAAGTGGTGCACCCTACAGTGAGCACCAGACTAAGTGGTGCACCATACAGTGAGCATCAGACTAAGTGGTGAACCATACAGTGAGCATCAGACTAAGTGGTGCACCATACAGTGAGCATCAGACTAAGTGGTGAACCATACAGAGAGCACCTGACTAAATGGTGCACCATACAGTAAGCACCAGACTAAGTGGTGCACCATACAGGGAGCACTAGACTAAGTGGTGCACCATACAGGGAGCACCAGACTAAGTGGTGCACCATACAGTGAGCATCAGACTAAGTGGTGCACCATACAGTGAGCATCAGACAAGTGGCATACAGTAAGCACCAGACTAAGTGGTGCACCATACAGTGAGCACCAGACTAAGTGGTGCACCATACAGTGAACACCAGACTAAGTGGTGCACCAGACTAAGTGGTGCACCATACAGGGAGCACCAGACTAAGTGGTGAACCATACAGTGAGCACCAGACTAAGTGGTGCACCATACAGTGAGCACCAGACTAAGTGGTGCACCATACAGTGTGCATCAGACTAAGTGGTGCACCATACAGTGTGCACCAGACTAAGTGGTGCACCATACAGTGAGCACCAGACTAAGTGGTGCACCATACAGTGAGCATCAGACTAAGTGGTGCACCATACAGTGAGCACGCGACTAAGTGGTGCACCATACAGTGAGCACCAGACTAAGTGGTGCACCATACAGTGAGCACCAGACTAAGTGGTGCACCATACAGTGAGAACCAGACTAAGTGGTGCACCATACAGTGAGGACTAGACTAAGTGGTGCACCATACAGTGAGCACCAGACTAAGTGGTGCACCATACAGTGAGCACTAGACTAAGTGGTCCACCATACAGTGAGCACCAGACTAAAAGGTGAACCATACAGTGAGCACCAGACTAAGTGGTGCACCATACAGTGAGCACCAGACTAAGTGGTGCACCATACAGTGAGCATCATACTAAGTGGTGCACCATACAGTGAGCACCAGACTAAGTGGTGCACCATACAGTGAGCACCAGACTAAGTGGTGCACCATACAGTGAGCACCAGACTAAGTGGTGCACCATACAGTGAGCACCCGACTAAGTGGTGCACCATACAGTGAGCACCAGACTAAGTGGTGCACCATACAGTGAGCACCAGACTAAGTGGTGCACCAGACTAAGTGGTGCACCATACAGGGAGCACCAGACTAAGTGGTGCACCATACAGTGAGCACCAGACTAAGTGGTGCACCAGACTAAGTGGTGCACCATACAGGGAGCACCAGACTAAGTGGTGCACCATACAGTGAGCATCAGACTAAGTGGTGCACCATACAGTGAGCACCAGACTAAGTGGTGCACCATACAGTGAGCACCAGACTAAGTGGTGCACCATACAGTGAGCATCAGACTAAGTGGTGCACCATACAAAGAGCACCAGACTAAGTGGTGCACCCTACAGTGAGCACCAGACTAAGTGGTGCACCATACAGTGAGCATCAGACTAAGTGGTGAACCATACAGAGAGCACCTGACTAAATGGTGCACCATACAGTAAGCACCAGACTAAGTGGTGCACCATACAGGGAGCACAAGACTAAGTGGTGCACCATACAGGGAGCACCAGACTAAGTGGTGCACCATACAGTGAGCATCAGACTAAGTGGTGCACCATACAGTAAGCACCAGACTAAGTGGTGCACCATACAGTGAGCACCAGACTAAGTGGTGCACCATACAGTGAACACCAGACTAAGTGGTGCACCAGACTAAGTGGTGCACCATACAGGGAGCACCAGACTAAGTGGTGCACCATACAGAGAGCACCTGACTAAATGGTGCACCATACAGTAAGCACCAGACTAAGTGGTGCACCATACAGGGAGCACAAGACTAAGTGGTGCACCATACAGGGAGCACCAGACTAAGTGGTGCACCATACAGTGTGCATCAGACTAAGTGGTGCACCATACAGTGTGCACCAGACTAAGTGGTGCACCATACAGTGAGCACCAGACTAAGTGGTGCACCATACAGTGAGCATCAGACTAAGTGGTGCACCATACAGTGAGCACCCGACTAAGTGGTGCACCATACAGTGAGCACCAGACTAAGTGGTGCACCATACAGTGAGCACCAGACTAAGTGGTGCACCATACAGTGAGCACCAGACTAAGTGGCACCAGACAGTGGTCACCATACAGGAGCACCAGACTAAGTGGTGCACCATACAGGGAGCACCAGACTAAGTGGTGCACCATACAGTGAGCATCAGACTAAGTGGTGCACCATACAGTGAGCACCAGACTAAGTGGTGCACCATACAGTGAGCACCAGACTAAGTGGTGCACCATACAGTGAGCATCAGACTAAGTGGTGCACCATACAGAGAGCACCAGACTAAGTGGTGCACCCTACAGTGAGCACCAGACTAAGTGGTGCACCATACAGTGAGCACCAGACTAAGTGGTGCACCATACAGTGAGCATCAGACTAAGTGGTGAACCATACAGAGAGCACCTGACTAAATGGTGCACCATACAGTAAGCACCAGACTAAGTGGTGCACCATACAGGGAGCACTAGACTAAGTGGTGCACCATACAGGGAGCACCAGACTAAGTGGTGCACCAAACAGGGAGCACCAGACTAAGTGGTGCACCAAACAGGGAGCACCAGACTAAGTGGTGCACCATACAGTGAGCACCAGACTAAGTGGTGCACCATACAGAGAGCACCAGACTAAGTGGTGCACCATACAGAGCACCAGACTAAGTGGTGCACCAGACTAAGTGGTGCACAATACAGAGAGCACCAAACTAAGTGGTGCACCATACAGTGAGCACCAGACTAAGTGGTGCACCATACAGAGAGCACCAGACTAAGTGGTGCACCATACAGGGAGCACCAGACTAAGTGGTGCACCATACAGTGAGCACAAGACTAAGTGGTACCCTGAATGGGGAGCTAAGTGACAAGTACGATTAACCTTCAATGATCTCTCAGGCTATTTATACCTGCAGCTTGCATGTTGCAGGCCTTCCCCTCGTGCCTGAGGGGAGTGGCGGGAGGAGCAAGAAGGCAGGGGGAAGGGGCAAGAAGGCAGGGAAGGGGCAAGGCAGGGGAAGGGCAAGAAGGCAGGGAAAGGGGCAAGAAGACAGGGAAAGGGGCAAGAAGCAGGGGAAAGGGGCAAGAAGGCAGGGGAAGGAAACAAGAAGAGCAGGGGAAGGGGCAAGGGAGGGGAAGGGGCAAGAAGGCAGGGGAAGGGGCAAGGGAGGGGAAGGGGCAAGAAGGCAGGGAGAAGGGGCAAGGGATGGGGAAGGGGCAAGAAGGCAGGGAGAAGGGGCAAGGCAGGGGAAGGGGCAAGAAGGCAGGGGAAGGGGCAAGAAGGCAGGGAGAAGGGGCAAGAATGCAGGGGAAGGGGCAAGAAGGCAGGGGGAAGGGGCAAGAAGGCAGGGGAAGGGACAAGGCAGGGGAAGGAGCAAGAAGTTAGGAAAAAGGGCAAGAAGGGAGGGGAAGGGGCAAGAAGGCAGGGAAAAGGGCAAGAAGGCAGGGAAAGGGCAAGAAGACAGGGAAAGGGGCAAGGCAGGGGAAAGGGGCAAGAAGGCAGGGGAAAGGGGCAAGAAGGCAGGGGAAGGAACAAGAAGGCAGGGGAAGGGGCAAGGGAGGGGAAGGGGCAAGAAGGCAGGGGGAAGGGAGGGGAAGGGGCAAGAAGGCAGGGAGAAGGGGCAAGGGATGGGGAAGGGGCAAGAAGGCAGGGAGAAGGGGCAAGGCAGGGGGAAGGGCAAGAAGGCAGGGAGAAGGGGCAAGAATGCAGGGAAGGGGCAAGAAGGCAGGGGAAGGGGCAAGAAGGCAGGGAAGGGACAAGGCAGGGGGAAGGAGCAAGAAGTTAGGAAAAAGGGGGCAAGAAGGGGGGAAGGGCAAGAAGGCAGGGGAAAAGGGCAAGAAGGGAGGGGGAAGGAGCAAGAAGAGAGGAAAAAGGGGACAAGAAGTGGGGGAGAAGAGAGGAAAAGGGGCAAGAAGTGGGGGAGAAGAGAGGAAAAGGGGCAAGGGGCAGCCACTGTTCTTCACCCAATTTCAACATAAAAAAAGAACCTTTACAACGAACGTTCATAAGAACATTCTTAAACGTTCACAAGAACGTTTACAAGAACATTTATAGCAAAAGTGTTCATAAGAACGACTCGAAAGCGTTCATAAGGTTTTAAAAGTGTTCATAACGTTTCAACGTTCATAAGGTTTTAAAAACGTTCATAAGGTTTTAAAAACATTCATAAGGTTTTAAAAACGTTCATAAGATTTTAAAAACGTTCATAACGTTTCAAAAAACGTTAATAAGGTTTTAAAAACGTTCGTTTAAAAAAACGTTCATAAGGTTTTAAAAACGTTCACGTTTCAAAAAACGTTCATAACGTTTCCAAAAACGTTCATAACGTTAAAAAAACGTTATGAACGTTCGTAGCGAACATTTATAACTAACATTTAAAGGAACGTTTATAACGAACGTTTACGTAAACGCATTGGGAGGGAACGTATTAACGAGGAACGTTTTTGACGCAAGAGATTTCTTCCGAAACGTCACAAGGGGAGCAAAACGTTCCCCCCTTCCCCTAGATCACTTTTCTTTTCCGGAACGGCGTCAACAGGACCAACGACAAACGGGAATGATGACAATAGGAGCGAAATTAACGGAGAAGGGAGCAATGAATAGCGTGGGAACTGTGCTAACAGGAAGAACGTCAACTGGAACGTCACTAAGGAATGATGTGAATGAACGGCGAAGATTTTTTATGTTATTTTGAGGAGAACGAATGAACTAGAGAATGATGAATATAGAACAATGATGAATAGAACAAAATGATGAATATAGAACCTATGAATATAGAACAGGCAAATATAGAAGAACAAAGACAACGGTGAAAGAAGAACACAAAGGACATGGATGTTTAATAAGGAACATAAAGAACAAAGAAGACAAATATAGAAGTATTACACGGGAGGAAGTGCTAGATTCGCAGGGGTGGTACAGCTCCTGGAACTGAGATAGTTCCACTGACACTTGGGACACTGCCAGTATACTTGTCTGGTGGAGCACAGGTGACATGCAGTCTTAAAAAAACAACCCTCGTGTAGCAGATAAGCTTCAAACCTCCCCCAAAGAACGCATTAGAAAGAATACCTTCGTGTAGCAGATAAGCTTGAAACCCCCCAAACAAGGAATGAGAAGGACAAAGGGTTTGGACATCGTTGTGTAGTTTAGGTTAGGTTTGTCAGGACACAGGACAAGTGTTTCCTGACGCGGGTCTTAGTTATAATACGACCCACAGCTGGAGCTTTTGGTCATCTGACCGAGACCTTCCACTGGTTTACCCCTCCACCCCCCTTTAAAAAATTGTGGTTATAATTACAGCCTTTTATTAATGCGTATTAATTTGCTTGTGTTGGTGGCTGTGACGCTGGTTAAGAGCGAGTCTTAAGGGCCACTTAAGTTCCCCAGTCTTCTAATAACATGCTTATTTCTTCACTATAATCTACATTGTCCATAGTTACTATCGCACTTGCTTTGTTTCGTAAGGTGAAGTCCAGGATCTTTACTTAATTCATGGTATAACTAAACAAATCTTTGATGACAATTGTTGTAAAAGGTGTGAGCTTCGCTCAGACCTCTACAATAACAATTGTCATCAAAGATTTGTTAAGTTATACCATGAATTAAGTAAAGATCCTGGACTTCACCTTACGAAACAAAGCAAATGCGATAGTAACTATGGACAAGGTAGATTATAGTGAAGAAATAAGCATGTTATTAGAAGACAAGGGAACTTACGTGGCTCTTAACAACACCTTGTTCTTCCCTGCCCGGGCAGTCTCTGCCAAGGCAGGGGTGACGCCCCTAAGAAGGAAGCACATTCACCCTCATTCATTCAATCGCCGTCTTTTTCAAAGTGTGCTGACATCGCAGTTCGATGACCCTCCAGCTGCAGTATTCCCAACCCCTCCTTCAGAGTGCCCACTTATAGGACACAATTCCGGCTAACCGGTTCCCTGAATCCTGTCATAAAATTTACCTTGCTCAAACTCCAACAGCTCGTCTGTTTAAAAACTAGTCTCCATTCTCTCCTAATACATTTATGTTTATATTTTTGATAAGGACCCCAGTGGCATCCAAAAAGATTCAGTCATGTCTTATAAAACCTTGGAGGGTAAAAGTAGAGATGAATAATAACTTATTACTAGATTTCTCATAGAGCAAAACAAAGCAGGGAAAGGCGCGTGTTACTGACTCACCTTTGTAGCCGATGTCTGACAGGAAGAGTCGCTTCTTAGCGATGTGATCACCGTAGGTAGATACACTCACTGAACCACCACAAGAAAACTTCTACAACACACGCAACTCATTACCTACTTGTGGCCACAGACAACACTCTATAACCACTTCCTCTCGGATCAGCAAAGTCACTGTTATACTCTTCTGACTTGACCCAGAGCGAATCTTAATGACTTCTTGGGCACTACTCTCCCTTGACGTGTTAAACCAAGACTGAGTAACTTAACCTCCGCTTGGCTACCGACACAGCATTCAGATAAAATCACTAGACTAATCTAGGAAATTTTAATCACCTCAGTCTCAAAATATGCAACATACGACAGGAAAGAGAAAATCCTGAAGCCTAACTTCACGAAGTTCTAAAAGTCAGTATGTTTAGCGTCACAAAAAATGGAGATAGCCTCAAGAGGCGTGAGGGTAGACTTGAGCAAAGTACGTGTGTGTCTTGGATGGCAACTCTGAGCAACTGACTCTTGGCTTCAGGACCACCAAACTAAATAACATCTCCCTCCCTCTCTCTCTCTCTCTCTCTCTCTCTCTCGCGACCCTCCCCAATTCTCTCCTCTTCTCTGGCTAGGCTTGGCACTGTGCCGACCCACCAAGGCACCGTCTGCCTCGTGCTTTCTCTCTGGCATTACCCCGCCAGTACAATTATCACTACGACACCAGGAGCAGTAGCAAGAACACTAGCATAGTAGCAACATCAGCCGTAGTACACCAACAGTATCAGCGGCATCAACAGCAACCGCAACACACACAGCAGTAGCAGAAACACACAGCAGTAGCAGCAGCAACACACAGCAGTAGCAGCAACACACACAGCAGTAGCAGAAACACACAGCAGTAGCAGCAGCAACACACAGCAGTAGCAGCAACACACACAACAGTAGCTCCAACACACACAGCAGTAGCAGCAGCAACACACAGCAGTAGCAGCAACACACACAGCAGTAGCAGCATGCAACACACAGCAGTAGCAGCACAACACACACAGTAGCAGCAACACACACACTAGCAGCAGAACACACCAGTAGCACACACACACAGCAGTAGCAGCAGTAACACACAGCAGTAGCAGCAACACACAGCAATAGCAGCAGTAACAGCAGTAGCAGCAACACACACAGCAGTAGCAGCAGTAACACACAGCAGTAGCAGCAGCAACACACACAGCAGTAGCAGCAGTAACACACAGCAGTAGCAGCAGCAACACACACAGCAGTAGCAGCAACACACACAGCAGTAGCAGCAGTAACACACAGCAGTAGCAGCAGCAACACACACAGCAGTAGCACCAGTAACACACAGCAGTAGCAGCAACACACACAGCAGTAGCAGCAGTAACACACAGCAGTAGCAGCAACACACACAGCAGTAGCAGCAGTAACACACAGCAGTAGCGTAGCAGACACACACAGCAGTAGCACCAGTAACACACAGCAGTAACACAGCAAGACAACACACACAGCAGTAGCAGCAGTAACACACAGCAGTAGCAGCAAACACACAGCAGTAGCAGCAGTAACACACAGCAGTAGCAGCAGTAACACACAGCAGTAGCACAGTAACACACACAGTAGCAGCAACACACAGCAGTAGCACAGAACACACAGCAGTAGCACAACAGCATACAGCACACAGCAGTAGCAGCAACACACAGCAGTAGCACCAGTAACACACAGCAGTAGCAGCAACACACACAGCAGTAGCACCAGTAACACACAGCAGTAGCAGCAACACACACAGCAGTAGCAGCAGTAACACAGCAGTAACACACAGCAGTAGCACCAGTAACACACAGCAGTAGCAGCAACACACACAGCAGTAGCACCAGTAACACACAGCAGTAGCAGCAGTAACACACAGCAGTAGCAGCAGTAACACACAGCAGTAGCAACTACAGTAGTCCGCACATAAAAAGAACATGGGCAGCATAATCTAGAATAGGAAACCTAAGATTTCCACTTAAAAATAATTACACAGGATCCTTCACTCGCGGTGACGTCTCAGACCCAGAGTCTGGCACCACAGTCAAACTTGTAAACAAACTTGAGAAAGCAGAGAGATAAAAGCTTTAACCATCCAAAGAAGTAATCAATGAAAGCTGTAAGGTGTTGGGAGCAGCGATAGAATCAAATCCCATGTTTATTTAATGTTCGATCGTCTATTGTTTTGTGTTGCTGTGATCCGGGGGGACCTGAGAAGAGGATGGGATTTCGGAGCCAAAGGTTATTGGTAAAGCTCACATAACAAAATCCTATGACATAAAAGCTTGAGCAACAGAAGGTGTACTGCGTCTTGACATGTCAGGAGAGATGGTGCGAGAAGTTGACGCACTTGGCTCCGTTACGCATCTCCCTCTCTGCTTAAACTCGGGTACTACTATATAACATTGACACACAACGACGCACATAGAAACGCACTCGCAGAAACGCGCGAACGCAAGCAAACACACACACACACACACACAAGACTAGTCCCAGAGCTAAGGGGATTGTCCTACGAAGAAAGGTTAAGGGAAATCGGCCTGACGACACTAGAGGACAGGAGGGTTAGGGGAGACATGATAACGACATATAAAATACTGCGAGGAATAGATAAGGTGGACAGAGACAAGATGTTCCAGAGAGGGGACACAGAAACAAGGGGTCACAATTGGAAGTTGAAGACTCCTATGAGTCAAAGGGATGTTAGGAAGTATTTCTTCAGTCATAGAGTTGTCAGGAAGTGGAATAGCTTAGAAAGTGACGTAGTGGAGGCAGGAACCATACATAGTTTTAAGACGAGGTTTGATAAAGCTCATGGAGCAGGGAGAGAGAGGACCTAGTAGCAATCAGTGAAGAGGCGGGGCCAGGAGCTATGACTCGACCCCTGCAACCACAAATAGGTGAGTACAAATAGGTGAGTACACACACACACACCAGGCCACGTGTCTACTGACAAGTGCCTTTGACAAATGGTAACTAAAACAAACACACACGACCCCTGCAACCACAATTAGGTGAGGTGAGTACGTACACACACACAAACTTGATAACAATATAAATGGATTATAATTATATTAACTGAGGACCACTGAACTACTCGGAGAGAGAGAGAGAGAGAGAGAACATACGGGTAAGAGACGCAGGTTAATGAACTATGGGAATAAAAGAACATCTGGCAAGTAGGTGGGAAGAGAGGGGGAGCTAACGAGAGAGGGGAAAAGGAGGGGGAGATAAGGGGAGAGGGGAAATAAGTAAAAGAGAGATGAATGATCTGTGTGTGTGTGTGACGGTACCTAGGTACCAGGAATATCTTCAACAACTTCTGCTAAGAAGTGTTGAACATGACCTGCTTCCTAATATTAGTGGGTCCAGCTCACTTGTGACCTCACTTCTAGCTGCTACACCTCACCTTCCTCTATACAAGTCTCTGACCAATTGTTTCTGTTTTAGACTCAGAGACTGATCATCTTGCACCTAGGCTGACGTCTTCCAGGATGTTTAATTTGAGTCACCTGTTGTTTGGTGGTGGGTTGTATATGACTACTACTATATACACAAAAATGTGCCAAACCCGCGTGAGTCACAGGACGCCACATGCCTGAGGTGTTGATAGCGTTCTATACAACAGCCACCAAAAAATCTGCTACCTTCTATAATTAGCGTTATATTTATATAATCCAAGAAATTGCTATATTTTTAATAATAATTATAATAATAATTTATTTCAACATGATGGAATATTTGTACAAAGGTGATGACATTTGGATATATATGCAGAGCATGTTAAGGGTCTTTCTTCAGACTTAAGGGTCTTCCTGCAGACTTAAGGGTTTTCCTGCAGACTTAAGGGTCTTCCTGCAGACTTAAGGGTCTTTCTGCAGACTTAAGGGTCTTCCTGCAGACTTAAGGGTCTTCCTGCAGACTTAAGGGTCTTTCTGCAGACTTAAGGGTCTTCCTGCAGACTTAAGGGTCTTCCTGCAGACTTAAGGGTCTTTCTGCAGACTTAAGGGTCTTCCTGCAGACTTAAGGGTTTTCCTGCAGACTTAAGGGTCTTTCTGCAGACTTAAGGGTCTTCCTGCAGACTTAAAACCTAAGATAAATAAGACTATAACAATTTGAGTAATTTTATACACACAGTCACTTGGGTGAGTGAAAGTGTAAATTTAGGAGTCAGAATTAATACAAGAGTATTTGTTCATGATTATCAGGTCTCTCAATCACCAGTCGCTCAGGATAATGAACAAAAATAAATAATACCGTGACTGGAACCATTCACAAATAACCCTGCACACGGAAGGACCTTGTGACGACGTTTCGAACCGACCTAGACCATTAAGTAGTCACTGTGGGTGACTACTTAAGTCCAAGACGGATCGAAACGTTGCTGCCACAAGATTTTCTATGCGTATTGTTTGTGCATCGTTCATGACACACATGTGCAACACTTGGGTATCTTTGAGGAAACGTTTCGCCACACTGGTTTCATCAGTCCTATACGAAGAAGAATGATGAAGATCAGAAGGGGTTTGAGGTAATCAGTCCCTCAGCCTGGAGTCGATTTTATCAGTCCATCAGTCTTGAAAAGATAAATGAATTGATAAATCTTGAAAAGACTGATGTCCTGATAACCTCAAACTCCTTCTGATCTTCACCATTCTTCTCTGTATAGGACTGATGAAGCCATTGTGTGGCGGCGAAACTGTTCATAATTGATCAACTTGTCGCTTCTCTGAACCATCTACAAAGGAAAGTTCAATTCCTTCAATTAAAAGTCGTCTAGGACGTCCCCTGGAGGCGGGAAGTAGCAGGATGGTCGCCAAGTGACTAAGAGAGGGTGTCTGGAAGAAACACAACCATTACCACAACAACCACTACCAAAACAACCAATCACCACCAACAGGAATGACGCACTTGTACTAAATATACCCGCCTCTCTAACCCTAATTCCTAAGACAAAGGTAGGCTTGCCCGAGCATGTGTGTGTGAGTGTAGAACATGCACACACGTACACATAGCTAGGAGAGTCGTATCTCAGTGACAGCTGCTTCGTGTGGGAGTGTGACTTTAGGTCTTGTGCAAGGTGTCGTGGTTGATGCCATTCGTCATGGCAGTGTTTGTTGGCACTCATAGTGCCACCCGATGTTAATGCTGGAATCAGATGTCACAGCCGTCTCTTATGGTGCCATCAATGGCACCATAAGAGTCAGTGATGGTTCCTGGTGATGTCTCTGGAGTAACTGGTGATGTCACGAAGTCAAATCACGTAACTGAAGGTGTCAAGTAACGACAAAAGCCACTGATGGTGTGATGATGGTCTTACACGACAATTCAAAGATCTTCTTGTCACCAGAGAGGTTGACACTACTGCCAGGTGATGGAGGGCAGCAGTCAACCTGCCCACAGTAAGACTGATGGCAGGCAGCAGTCAACCTGCCCACAGTAAGACTGATGGAAGGCAGCAGTCAACCTGCCCACAGTAAGACTGATGGCAGGCAGCAGACAGCCAATCTTCTCACAGTAAGACTGATGGAAGGCAGCAGTCAACCTGCCCACAGTAAGACTGATGGAAGGCAGCAGTCAACCTGCCCACAGTAAGACTGATGGCAGGCAGCAGACAATCAACCTGCCCACAGTAAGACTGATGGAAGGCAGCAGTCAACCTGCCCACAGTAAGACTGATGGAAGGCAGCAGTCAACCTGCCCACAGTAAGACTTGATGGGCAGGGAGACAATCAACCTGCCCACAGTAAGACTGATGGAAGGCAGCAGTCAACCTGCCCACAGTAAGACTGATGGAAGGCAGCAGTCAACCTGCCCACAGTAAGACTGATGGAAGGCAGCAGTCAACCTGCCCACAGTAAGACTGATGGAAGGCAGCAGTCAACCTGCCCACATAAGTAAGACTGATGGCGATGGCAGCGAGTCAACCTGCCCACAGTAAGACTGATGGAAGGCAGCAGTCAACCTGCCCACAGTAAGACTGATGGAAGGCAGCAGTCAACCTGCCCACAGTAAGACTGATGGCAGGCAGCAGTCAACCTGCCCACAGTAAGACTGATGGAAGGCAGCAGTCAACCTGCCCACAGTAAGACTGATGGCAGGCAGCAGACAATCAACCTGCCCACAGTAAGACTGATGGAAAGCAGCAGTCAACCTGCCCACAGTAAGACTGATGGAAGGCAGCAAATCAACCTGCCCACAGTAAGACTGATGGAAGGCAGCAGTCAACCTGCCCACAGTAAGACTGATGGCAGGCAGCAGAATCAACCTTCCCACAGTAAGACTGATGGAAGGCAGCAGTCAACCTGCCCACAGTAAGACTGATGGAAGGCAGCAGTCAACCTGCCCACAGTAAGACTGATGGAGGCAGCAGTCAACCTGCCCACAGTAAGACTGATGGAGGCAGCAGTCAACCTGCCCACAGTAAGACTGATGGCAGGCAGCAGACAATCAACCTGCCCACAGTAAGACTGATGGCAGGCAGCAGACAATCAACCTGCCCACAGTAAGACTGATGGAAGGCAGCAGTCAACCTGCCCACAGTAAGACTGATGGAGGCAGACAATCAACCTGCCAACAGTAAGACTGATGGAAGGCAGCAGTCAACCTGCCCACAGTAAGACTGATGGAAGGCAGCAGTCAACCTGCCCACAGTAAGACTGATGGAAGGCAGCAGTCAACCTGCCCACAGTAAGACTGATGGAAGGCAGCAGTCAACCTGCCCACAGTAAGACTGATGGCAGGCAGCAGACAATCAACCTGCCCACAGTAAGACTGATGGAAGGCAGCAGACAATCAACCTGCCCACAGTAAGACTGATGGAAGGCAGCAGTCAACCTGCCCACAGTAAGACTGATGGCAGGCAGCAGACAATCAACCTGCCCACAGTAAGACTGATGGAAGGCAGCAGTCAACCTGCCCACAGTAAGACTGATGGCAGGCAGCAGACAATCAACCTGCCCACAGTAAGACTGATGGAAGGCAGCAGACAGTCAACCTGCCCACAGTAAGACTGATGGCAGGCAGCAGTCAACCTGCCCACAGTAAGACTGATGGAAGGCAGCAGACAATCAACCTGCTCACAGTAAGACTGATGGAAGGCAGCAGACAGTCAACCTGCCCACAGTAAGACTGATGGAAAGCAGCAGACAGCCAATCTTCTCACAGTAAGACTGATGGAAGGCAGCAGTCAACCTGCTCACAGTAAGACTGATGGAAGGCAGCAGTCAACCTGCTCACAGTAAGACTGATGGAAGGCAGCAGTCAACCTGCTCACAGTAAGACTGATGGAAGGCAGCAGTCAACCTGCTCACAGTGAAGGTGATGGAACTCTTCAATGTCACCTGGGCAACACGTCTGCCAACATCCCAAGCCGATATAAACACACCTGCCAGGAGCTATGAATCGACCCCTGCAACCTCAATTAGGCGAGTACACCCGCACATGTGACACTCAGGTGTCTGACCTCACACACACACACACACACACACGACCTCTTCCAGAAACGTGAGAGATCTGTTAAAATAAGGTTTTCGTCAGCCTCAGAAAATGTGAACGGCGCCCTGTAACAACATGATGGGGAAAGGAGGGGAGGGGAGGGGAGGGGGTGGGAAACATACAGCATTAATCATACATTTCCCAAAAAGGCTTAAAATTGTCTTGAGAGAAACAGAGAGAGAGAATAAATTAATCATTCGCTAGTTAAACACAAGCAGCAGTAGCGGTGTTTAAAACGTATATTTTTACACGCCAAAAATAACATACCAAAGGTTTGACACACGTGTGAGACTCACCCGGGAGGTGCAGGACTCACCTGGGAGGTGCAGGACTCACTTGGGAGGTGCAGGATTCACCCGGGAGGTGCAGGACTCACCTGGGAGGTGCGACTCACCTGGGAGGTGCAAGACTCACCTGGGAGGTGCAGGACTCACCTGGGAGGTGCAGGACTCACCTGGGAGGAGCAAGACTCACCTGGGAGGTGCAGGACTCACCTGGGAGGTGCAGGACTCACCTGAGAGGTGCAGGACTCACCTGGGAGGAGCAAGACTCACCCGGGAGGTGCAGAACTCACCTGGGAGGTGCAGGACTCACCTAGGAGGTGCAGGACTCAACTGGGAGGTGCAGAACTCACCCGGGAGGTGCAGGACTCACCCGGGAGGTGCAGGACTCCCCCGGGAGGTGCAGGACTCACCTGGGAGGTGCAGGACTCACCCGGGAGGTGCAGGACTCACCTGGGAGGTGCAGGACTCACCTGAGAGGTGCAGGACTCACCTGGGAGGTGCGACTCACCTGGGAGGTGCGAGACTCACCTGGGAGGTGAATGATGAGAGGGAGGAGAGGGAGACAGCACGACTTGGGGGTCGCCACGTGCCACCACCTCCGTGTCTGTACGTAAACAAAACACGTCATTAATGCCTTCATACATGTACAGAACTTGTTTTGGTGTTACAGTGACATTCATACATGTTCTGGTGTTACATTCACGTTCATACACGTTCAGGACTTGTTTTATCGTTAATATAAGTTTTATACACGTTAAGTATTTGTTATTTTGTTAATATAATGCCCTGTCATACTTATCATCGGGAACACAGATTGTGACAAGTTCTGTTCCTGAGTGAGGGTGATGTTACGACAATAATCTGAGTGTGAGGGTGATGTTACGACAATAATCTGTGTGTGAGGGTGATGTTACGACAATAATCTGTGTGTGAGGGTGATGTTACGACAATAATCTGAGTGTGAGGGCGATGTTACGACAATAATCTGTGTGTGAGGGTGATGTTACGACAATAATCTGAGTGTGAGGGTGATGTTACGACAATAATCTGAGTGTGAGGGTGATGTTACGACAATAATCTGAGTGTGAGGTGATGTTACGACAATAATCTAGTGATTACTGAATTTTCTAAAATTAGGTCTGGTCACCTCACCCTCTGTTCCCTCCCTCCCTCTCTCTTCCCTGTACCATCCTCTCTTTCCACCCTCCCTCCCTCTAGTTTCACCTCTTCCCCTCCAATCCTCCCTAATCTCCCTCTTTTCCATTCTATTCTCTCCCTTCCTCCCTGACACCCCATCTCTCTCCATCCAGAGTTTACACAAACCTCAAATTACTTAAAATATTTCGTTGATAAATCTTCACAAACGAATAATAATAATAATAATAATAAATTTGTATTTATATAAGTACATGTACAAGGTATACAGACTATAGCTGACATTTTGTCCCAGGATGCGACCCACACCAGTCGACTAACACCAAGGTACCCATTTTACTGCTAAGTGAACATGGACTGCAGGTGTAAGGTGAGTAACACCCAGGTACCTATTTTACTGCTAGGTGAACAGGGACAGCAGGTGTCTTAAGGAAACACGTCCTAATGAGGCCTGGTCACGGACCGGGCCGCGGGGGCGTTGACCCCTGGAATTCTCTCCAGGTAATGTTTTCAGCCGTACCGGGGATCGACCCCCGGTGATAAAGTGCATGAAGAGTGTGCAATGTGACAAGCAACTAGACGTTATCACAGAGCTGGTGAGGGTTGGCACCCAGGCCACGGGTTCGATCCCCCGCCAGTTCCCTGATTTGTTCTGCAATCGTGTTATGATTTATTGAGTGATAAGAAGACCTTGCTTGATGAGCCAGATGTTTCGCCCGCCAGTGTGTGTGTACCCACCTAGTTTTGGTTGCAGGGGTCGAGTCATAGCTCCTGGCCCCGCCTCTTCACTGGCCTCTGCTGGGTCACTCTCCCTGCGCCATGAGCTTTATCATACCTCTTCTTAAAGCTATGAATGGATCCTGCCTCCACTACATCGCTTCCCAAACTATTCCACTTCCTGACCACTGTGACTGTGTACTCACCTAATTGTGGTTGCAGGGGTCGAGACTGTGTGTGTGTGTTTTCCCTCCCTCCGGTACCCTATCTATCCCCCTCTTTCCATCCCTCTATCACTCTCAATAAAGATACACAGGTGTTGCACCTGTCTAATTCTTCAATAAAGATACACAGGTGTTGCACCTGTCTAATTCATCAACTTGTTAATATCATGGAGGTGTGAAGTTAATAAGGCTGGTTAACAATTGCAGTGACGTGATAAACAGTGGTAGACCTGGTATAACCTTCTTCAGTGCTATTAACACCCGGTATAACCTTCTTTAGTGCCATAAACACCCGGTATAACCTTCTTCAGTACCATTAACACCCGGTATAACCTTCTTTAGTGCCATTAACACCCGGTATAACCTTCTTTAGTGCCATTAACACCCGGTATAACCTTCTTTAGTGCCATTAACACCCGGTATAACCTTCTTCAGTGCCATTAACACCCGGTATAACCTTCTTCAGTGCCATTAACACCCGGTATAACCTTCTTTAGTGCCATTAACACCTGGTATAACCTTTTTCAGTGCCATTAACACCTGGTATAACCTTTTTCAGTGCCATTAACACCCAGTATAACCTTCTTCAGTGCCATTAACACCCAGTATAACCTTCTTCAGTGCCATTAACACCTGGTACAACCTTCTTCAGTACTCGTTTATCAGTAGTATAAAGTAGCCACAATCTGATAAGTAAGACACTTGTGTAACACCAGGAACATTTGAATAAGACACTTGTGTAAATGTTAAGTATCTTTATTCCGAAATTTATTCCGAAACGTTTCACCTCAATTCTCTCCTATTCTCTCTCTCCCTCCCCTCGTATACTCTCGCTCCCTCTTCTTCTATCCTCTCCCTTCGTCCCTCTCTCCTCTCCTATACTCTCCCACACCTTGCCTCAAGTCACAGTACAGACAGCAGCAGCTGTTGTTACCAGGTGGGGTGTAGTCAGGTGGTACGGCAGCAGGAAATACCTGGCAAGGGAGAGAGAGGAGGGTTAGTGCTCCTTCGTGGGTTGCATCACCTCGCGTACTCTCGCGATCAACCTAACAGTCATGAAGGAATTCACCACCAAACCTAAAGATTTACAACTACAGTTGCAATGACAAGAGAACATAAGAACACGAGGAACACTGCACAGGTCTGCTGGCCCAGGCTAGGCAGGTCCAACTGGAAATTTAAACAAAAATATTTATGATAGAGTATTGAAGGCAACACACCACCACCACAATGCTGCTACTGTAGCTACAGATAGCTAAACACACACACACACACACACACACACACACACACACACACACACACACACACACACACCTAGCCAAGCATGTAAGGAAGCTAGAGAAAGTGCAAAGGTTTGCAACAAGACTAGTCCCGGAGCTAAGGGGTATGTCCTACGAGGAGAGGTTAAGGGAAATCGACCTGACGACACTGGAAGACAGGAGAGATAGGAGGGATATGATAACGACATATAAAATACTGAGAGGAATTGACAAGGTGGACAGAGACAGAATGTTCCAGAGATGGGACACAGCAACAAGGGGACACAGTTGGAAGTTGAAGACTCAGATGAATCACAGGGATGTTAGGAAGTACGTACAGTGGATCCCCGAGTAACGAGTACCCCGGAAATCGTACAATTATGTAAGTATAATATTGTAAGTGCTTTTGTAAGTGTATTTTTGGGGGTCTGAAATGGACTAACCTACTTGACATTATTTCTTAAGGGAGCAAATTCGTTCGGTAATGGCACTTGAGCAGGCTTCTGGAATGAATTTTGCTCGTTACTCGGGGGTCCACTGTACAGTGGTACCTCGGCATATGAACAGCTCCCAACTCGAACAATTACGTAAGTGTATTTTTGTAAGTGCTTTTGTAAGTGTATTTTTGGGGGGTCTGAAATGGATTAATCTAATTTACATTATTCCTTATGGGAACAAATTCATTCGGTATCGGAACTCAAACAGCCTTCTGGAACGAATTAAGCTCGTAACCCGAGGTACCACTGTATTTCTTCAGTCACAGAGTTGTCAGGAAGTGGAATAGTCTGGGAAGTGATATAGTGGAGGCAGGATCCATATATAGCTTTAAGAAGAGGTATGATAAAGCTCATGGAGCAGGAAGTGTGACCCAGTGAAGAGGCGGTGCCAGGAGCTGTGACTCGACCCCTGCAACCACAACTAGGTGAGTACACACAACAGAAACAACAGGCTAAGTATCTATCAACAAGTACAGTGGACCCCCAGAAATCGAACATTCTTCATTCCAGAATGCTATTCAAGTGCTGTTACCGAACGAATTTATTCCCATAAGGAATGATGTAAATTAGATTAGTCCGTTTCAGACCCCCAAAAATACACTTACAAAAGCACTTACAATAATAAACTTACATAATAGGTCGAGTTTGGAGGCGTTCGATTTCCGGGGGTCCACTGTATCTTAATACAGTATAAGTGTGAAGATAATTGATGGTTGGCAATACGGTGTAACCAATTTCAATATCAATACAAAAATAATTAAACAAAAAAATCTTGTACCATATGTTAATAAATACAGTAAAGAAACAAACAAGATCAAACAAAAACAGGGCATAAACAAGAAAAAAAAGTTTGGTGTCAGCTAATGGGAAAACCAGGAGTTGGGGAAAGTACCAGAGGACATAACCAAGTTGGTGGCATGCCAGTAATGTGCAGGTGTTTGTGGGGCACTACTGGGCAGTGAGATGTATGTTGTGTGTAATAGCACAGGAGAGTGAGATGCTGTATGTTGTGTGTAATAGCACAGGATAGTGAGATGCTGTATGTTGTGTGTAATAGCACAGGACAGTGAGATGCTGCATGTTGTGTGTAATAGCACAGGACAGTGAGATGCCGCATGTTGTGTGTAATAGCACAGGACAGTGAGATGCTGCATGTTGTGTGTGATGGTGTGGGACTGGGGGTCTTTACCCCCACGTCTGTTCCCTGCACTACCCCCACTCACCAGAAAGCTTGATGGAGGAGAGGGAGGGAGGGAAGGAGATAGATAGAAGGAAAGAGGGAGGGGAAAGTACACACAAGCTAGCAGTTTCCACATGTTTAACTTTGTTGCTTCACTTCTGTCCTCCCTCAATTACAGTCACCCTTTCTCCTGCACTTCTCAACCTTCACTCTCACATCCTTGTACATGTTCACCAACACCACTTCCTGTACTGAACATGTCCTACCACCACAACACCTGGTCCACTTCCTGTACATGTCCTATGACCACAACACCTGGTCCACTTCCTGTACTGTACATGTCCTACCACCACAACACCTGGTCCACTTCCTGTACTGCACATGTCCTACCACTACAACTTTCCGAAATTACAGTACAGTATGGTATTTAGAGAAACGATTTTGTCTGAATTTTTTGTATCTGAATAGGAAAGGTATGTTTCAATTGTAAAATTCATTATTTTTCTCAAATTTGACCATCCTGAGCATACTTCATTGTACTGAGAGCAAAAACTCTCAATATAAAATTGATATTTTCTTGCCTTATGTATATCATGACAGCAGTACAGTAGTAGCACATTACTGAGGGAGTTGGCACATATGTTAATATACCACACAGTTTAAAATGACAATATATTTCTGATTTCAAGAAGTTAGGTAGTGTTCAAAAGTTGGTAGCAACTTGGAAAACAGCATTTCCCATGGGTTCAAAGCCCCACCCATTCTGCAGTTTGTTTAATAAAAGGTTGTCAGTGGTGATGTGTTCTATTAATCACGAGTGTCAGGCACAAAGAATTAATTTTTTTAATTTTTTTTTTATTAATACATCAGCTGTTTCCCACCTAAGCAGGGTGTCCCGAAAAAGAAAAAATACTTTCATCATTACTCACTCCATCACTGAATGTAATTACCTATTTATGATTATCTCTGTAACTATGTACAAGAGCAGAGCTATGGTCAGTGTGTTCTTACCTCGGTATTTAATCCATCAAATGTGTATAAGCGTCTCATTCTTATTTATAAAACCTTACACACTTATTAGTATTTTATTTAATAAGATTTTTTAAACCTGTAAGGTACAAGTCATTTTCAGTAAACCCTCGACTAAATAGACTTCAATTTAACAGACTTCCAAATACTGCACGGGAAAAAATCTGGCAAGACAATCGATTTGAAAACAGCGGAAAAGGTTCGATAGTTACAGAATTGTCCATTATTGTTATGATCACAGCAAAACAATCTCATCACTATCCAATACAATCACCATTACTGGCCACCCACTTCTTTCTCTACAAGTTCGTTATATTGAAGAATTACTGAACACAACTGACACTTAAGTCTGTAACTGTTCCTGAGAGGACATAGACCAGTGACATAACTGAAGAGCTTAGCATGAGTGTAGTATAGTAGTAGCAGCAGAAGAAGAGAGTGAGTACATGTGTGGTGTGTGCACGTGTGTGTGTGTGTGTGTGTGTCCTGACACAAGAGGTCAAGGTAGTGTAAACACAATACTTAGTACAAGCTGCCAACACTTTCAACTGATCCACTACATATTTAACGTGCTCATTACCTAAACACAAAAGGAAATGGGAGAGAACTGTAACTACATGGCATTTAAATCTAAGCAAAGATAAAACAAGATAGTACAATAACTTCTATTTCTCTAGTAGATCTATAGGTGATCTAGTTTATTTTCCACATATACAGGTGTCCCGTGGTTCAGTTGGTAATGCACTCAGCTAACATAATAAGTGTCTGTGGTTCGATCCCCAGTACAGGTGAAAACACTGGGTGTGTTTCCTTAAGACACCTGCTGTCTCTGTTCACCTAGCAGTAAGTAGGTACCTAGGTGTTAGCCTACTGGTGAGGGTTGCATCCTGGGAGACAAGATTAACCCAAATTGCCTGAAATGTACTGCATAACCAGAGGCTTTCTATATATGTATTATGTCATATATGTCGGCTAAGTCCGTATAATTTGTATTATCTACTTGTAGAAAGAATGATTATTATTACCTATGATACCTCTATGACTTATCAAGTAAGGGATTAACACACTATAATGCCATTATTTTCGGTGGGATACGGCCGGTGTGTTGAAAGAAAGAATGCCATTATTTGATAACTGGGGTAAATAACTTCAATTTCTTTGTGTGTGAGTATGCAATGTTTGCCCAGAATGTATCTCAGAGAAGACTGACCAATTTAGACAAGACTTGGCAGGCAGCACCGTGTGGTGGCCCAGTAGACGCTGCACACTTTGCTTGCCTCGCAATCGCTGTGCAAGGCGACACACTCTTCAAGTGGTGTAATTGCAAAGCTTTGCTGCAATTCAATGCATAACTGCCCCAGTGCTGCCCAACTGCGCACATACTGACGATGGTGTATACCCTTGGGTGAACCCACATTGCTAATGCTATTCCTGTCTACACTGACAGTCCAATACAGATAAATTACTCAGTGTCTGTTGCCAACATGTTTCCCAAAACAACTTTCTGAAGCAAGAGGTGAAAGAAGTCTGAAAGCAAGATGGATGACAATAAGAAAGATGAGAACAAGAAAGATAAAAGCAAGAAAGATGAGAACAAGAAAGATAAGAATGGGAAACATGAGAATAAGAAAAATGAAAGCAACAAAATGAGAGAAAGATGAGAACAAGAATGATTAGAATAAGAAAGATGAGAGCAAGAAAAATGAGAATAAGAAAGATGAGAGCAAGAAAAATGAGAATAAGAAAGATGAGAGCAGGAAAATGAGAATAAGAAAGACGAGAGCAAGAAAAAACAAGAGCAAGAACACACAAGAACAA